>OX637353.1:3379050-3665389 GCA_951799405.1 Agapetus fuscipes | reverse complement strand
ACCCACTGAGAGGGAATATTTTCGGGGATTATTGTACAAGTTAGGGACTCACCCGATTGGATTCCAAGGCCTCTGCGCTGTGCTCCTCCTTCTGGCGGAAGCAATTGGTGCATTTGCTCTTGTTGAAGATATTCGGCGCAAACTTCCTACAATCCGATCTCGCAGACATTATTCTGGCAAGAGCCGCGAATAATTGGTAGGTAGCTTAATTAAAAACCCAACGAAACTAGAGACACCATAGCGCGGCAGCACCTCGGCAAACTCACTCAGAAAATATCAATAAAAATCGGTGTTGACAACACGTTCCTCGACACTGACTTTACGCCCAAGTGGCGATATTGGTAAAACCGCTATTAAAAAGTAATAACACTGAACGTCGGCGCTACGCTTACAATACTTCAAGTTGTTTTCAATAGAATAACTTCACTTTGCACAGATATATCAATGAATAATTCGGAAACACTGCACTTGTCTTCACTCAAAAGCGAGAACTCACAACAAACGAACGTACCGACGGCGACAACACGTCCGCACTCCCATTTTACATCTGATCACAGAGTATAGGTTTATAGAGAGCCGAGTTCCTAATATTTCTTTGTATTTCCGGTTTCTCAAGATACTAGCACCACGTAGTGTTAAGAGCACTAACCAGACGTGTGTGTGTTAGTGCACTAATACATACGCACTATACCACGCTCCCATAATATTATCTCATATTAATATTATATACTTACTTCCATTTCCCTATCTAGTGGTATTGGCGCGAAAAATAAAACAAAATGTGGATAATTATGTATTTTATTCATTGACATAGATAAGTGTATAAGATACATAACCAGATACAGAAAATTTACATGTTTTTTTGAAAATTATAATTATTTCTTTATTTTTACTTGGTAAAAACCAGTAACACAGTAATATGCATAATAATAATATAATATTAGGATGATTTATTTGGTGAGCGCTGTTTTTGTGTGTATCACACCTCAAGAGCCCTCTGCGAGCTTGGTCGTCGCTGTAGAAAGCGCCAATACTCAAGCAAGACCCAGTTGTTGTAAGGTTGGATGGACCTTTCAGTGACCGGTCTTTGGTAAAGGTTTATGAATTTTTCAACCCAGCGAAGAGCACATTCGAAATATAAATGGTATATTTTCTAGGCGTGATCACCTATTAGTGAACGGAGTACCACTCTCCATAGGAGGTAAGCTAATCCAGCCTTCTGATTCAGTGAGACTTGTAGGAGTCTTACTGGATCGGAATCTAACACTGGAAAGGCAGATAGATGCCACAATAGCTTCTTCTTTTTTTTCACTCGCCAAATTAAGGCTATTAGAAAGTGTTTACCGTCAGATGCAGTCAAGACCCTAGTGGGCGCATTTGTGGTGTTTCGGATTGACTATTGTTCGACGCTTTATAGTGGTCAGCCAAAGAAGCCGTTCTATCACTTTCAATCTGTGTTGAATTCGGCAGCAAGACTCATATTCGGGATACCCAAATTCGCTCACATCACTCCGCTGTTAAAAACACTACATTGGCTTCGTTTCCCGGAGAGGGTGGTCTACCGTATTTGTGTGATGGTATATAAAGCCATCAATGGCTTGGCTCCACCTTATTTGACTGACATGATGCTGCCTGTTGAGATGGGTGTAAGGAGGCAGACACTCAGATCCGCGGGCGATGGAGTAGTCAATTTGGTTCAGCCACGCCGTAAGATTCGTACAAATTTCGGAGACCGCGCTTTTCGTGTTGCGGGTTCGATGGAGTGGAACAGACTGCCACCCGGAGTGAAGAACTCCAAATCTGTGGATGTATTTCGCGGAGCACTCAAGACACACCTTTTTAGAAAGTCTTATCCATGATCGGAGGGCCCTTGAGTTGTGACACACACAAAAACGGCGCTCTCTTATCATTTGTAATTTAAAATAAATTAGCCTGATATTATTATTATTATTATTTTGTGCTCCGCCGGGATCCGCATCCACAACCTTCCATTTACGTGTCCGAAGTGTTGCCACTGGACTACGGACCGGTCCAAGATGCCAACGACACGCGGTGTACCCGAGCGGTTACCCATCCAAATACTGTCCGCGCCCAATGTTGCTTAACTTCGGTGATCTATGGGAACCGGTGCTTTCAACATGGTAACGTCGTTGACAAATAGTTATAAATATACATGTATTTTTTTTAACAAACAGTGAATTTTCTATAAAGTAGTTTAGTTATATCTTTTGAAACAGTACACAGGATAAAATAATGTGAATTCACAGAATGGAGTTACAATATTAAACATCTCTTAAAGAAATGAAATGAATTAAAAAGGGAAATAAAACATGGCTATTTAATAAGAAAATTATTTGAGAAGGAAAAATAATACAAATACAAAATTGTGATTTTTCAATTATGAAGTTAAACCTATGGCTTTAAGCATTGAAATTTTTTCTTCAAAAAGGTTTCCAGCTTTCAAGAACAGCCTCTCGCCATGACGCGCAGGATTTAATGGAGTGAGCTGGGCAACCAATAGTGAAGACTAGAAGGCGGTGGACAGCCGCCGAATATTCGGTATTCGGTTGGGCTCCATGCCGAATATTCAGTATTCGGTGGATGACTGAATACACTATTCGTTGCATCACTAGTTTTAATCATCAAATGGTAAATGGTGCAAGACCAAAATGGTATTTTAGGTAACAAAACAAAATGAAAATTATATGTACTAACCATCAACTAGTTAAGTAATTGTATAAGACAAAAATGGTATTGCAGGTTACAAAACAAAATGAAAATTAAATGTATCAATCATCAAATATTAGGTCCTTAATATGAAGTTGGCGTTTTGCCGCACTGGCCACTTTGATCTCGAATATCTCCTCTTTGGTTAAGAATTTCAAATTCAAATTTTACAGCTATTTACTAATGTATTTGTGTTTTGAAAATTGTAACTAATTTGTTCGTTCCTCAATTGCTTTTTTATTTACGTCACTCGTTTTACAAAATGGAAAACTTGAAATATCGCATTATTTACGAGTATGAGTTCCACCGTGGCACCAGTGCTGCAGAAACGGCTCGAATGATTAATGATGTGTATGGCAATGATGTAGCAAAATAAAACACTGTGCGTTTTTGATTCCAGCGTTTTTGTTCTGGAAATTTCGGCCTGCAGAACAAGCCTCGTGGACGGCCGGAGACCAAAGTTGATAATGAGAAATTGAAGGCTTTTGTGGAAGCGGATCCATCGCAAACCACGTCCTAGTAAGCTGTAGGCTGCAAAATTAGTGATAAAAACTATTCCCATCCACTTGAAGCTAATTGGAAAGGTAAAGAAGCTTGAAAAGTAGGTACCTCACAAATTGGGTGAAGCAAATGAACAAACGCGCGTCGACTGCTGCGTTACATTACTCAACCGGCACAATAATGAAGGGATTTTAAATCGAAATATAACGTGTGATATAAAATGGATCCTGTGCAATAATCGGAAGTCGTCATCGCAATGGCTGAACCCTGCCGAACCAGCCAAATCATGCCCCAAGCGAAAATTGGCTCAAAAAAGTTACTTGTGAGCGTTTGGTGGACTAGTGCCAGTGTCGCTCACTACACCTTTCTTAAATCTGGTCTTACGGCAGATGTCTATTGTCAGCAACTGTCAACCATGATGGAAAAACTAGCTGCTAAACAACCGAGGCTGGTCAATCGCTCTAAGCCACTGCTGCTTCATGGCAACGCTAGACCACACACTGGACAACAGACGGCTACCAAATTAGGAGAGCTTCAATCGGAATGTTTAAGAACTCCCACGTACTTTCCGGACCTTGCTCCGACAGATTACCATTTTTTTCGAAATTTGGATAACTTCTTGCCAGGGAAATAATTCGACTCCGATGGGACAGTCCAAACCGCCTTGAAAGATTGTATTGATTGCCGTCCGAATGGTTATTTTAGTAAAGGGATCAATGAACTACCTATGAGATGCCAAAAGTGCATAGATAGCAATGGTACGTATACATCTAAATCTAAATCTAAGCTGCAAAGATATGTATCATATGAGATTCATAATAAATGCATTCCCACAAGCAGACATGCATAATTTCGCGTTTGCACATGCCGCATGTGGACCTACAAAATAAAAAACCTTATCTCAAATGAACATAAGCCCTGCAACTCTTGCCGACCTTCCCTGAAGCAGGGGTGACATTGGTAAAGTGAACCATTTTTTACAGTATGGGTGGTCAGCCACATACCAACCTAATTATAATATACATACTTTGATTAAATAAATAAATAAATTAGAGTAAGAAAAAAAGACTTTTTGTTCCTCCCATACAAAACGCCAATTTCATATGTAAGGACCTAAGAGTTAATTGCATAAGACCAAAATGGTATTTCAGGTCACAAAATAAAATGAATATTATACGTATCAATCATCAAATAGTTATTTGTGTAAGACAAAAATGGTATTGCAGGTCACAAAACAAAATGAAAATTATATGTTCCATTCATCAGTAGTAAATTGTGTAAATTATATTGCAGGTCACAAAACAAAATGAATACTATATGAATCAATCATCAAATAGTTAATTGTATAAGACCAAAATGGTATTTTAGGTAACAAAACAAAATGAAAATTGTATGTACTAACCATCAAGTAGTTAATTGTATAAGACAAAAATGGTATTGCAGGTTACTACACAAAATGAAAATTATATGTATCAATCATCAAATAGTTAATTGCATAAGACCAAAATGGTTCAGGTCACAAAATAAAAATAATATTATACGTATCAATCATCAAATAGTTAATTGTGTAAGACAAAAATGGTATTGCAGGTCACAAAACAAAATGAAAATTATATGTTCAATTCATCAGTAGCTAATTGTGTAAGAAAAAATGATATTGCACGTCACAAAACAAAATTAATATTACATGTATAAATCATCACATAGTTAATTGTGTAAGATAAAAATTATATTGCAGGTCACAAAACAAAATGAATACTATATGCATCAATCATCAAATAGTTAATTGTATAAGACCAAAATGGTATTTTAGGTAACAAAACAAAATGAAAATTATATGTACTAACCATCAACTTGTTAATTGTATAAGACAAAAATGGTATTGCAGGTTACTACACAAAATGAAAATTATATGTATCAATCATCAAATAGTTAATTGCATAAGACCAAAATGGTTCAGGTCACAAAATAAAAATAATATTATACGTATCAATCATCAAATAGTTAATTGTGTAAGACAAAAATGGTATTGCAGGTCACAAAACAAAATGAAAATTATATGTTCAATTCATCAGTAGCTAATTGTGTAAGAAAAAATGATATTGCACGTCACAAAACAAAATTAATATTACATGTATAAATCATCACATAGTTAATTGTGTAAGATAAAAATTATATTGCAGGTCACAAAACAAAATGAATACTATATGCATCAATCATCAAATAGTTAATTGTGTAAGATAAAAATTATATTGCAGGTCACAAAACAAAATGAATACTATATGAATCAATCATCAAATAGTTAATTGTATAAGACCAAAATGGTATTTTAGGTAACAAAACAAAATGAAAATTGTATGTACTAACCATCAAGTAGTTAATTGTATAAGACAAAAATGGTATAGCAGGGTACAAGACAAAATGAAAATTATATGTTCCATTCATCAGTAGTAAATTGTGTAAATTATATTGCAGGTCACAAAACAAAATGAATACTATATGAATCAATCATCAAATAGTTAATTGTATAAGACCAAAATGGTATTTTAGGTAACAAAACAAAATGAAAATTGTATGTACTAACCATCAAGTAGTTAATTGTATAAGACAAAAATGGTATAGCAGGGTACAAGACAAAATGAAAATTATATGTATCAATCATCAAATAGTTAATTGCATAAGACCAAAATGGTTCAGGTCACAAAATAAAATGAATACCGTATCAATCATCAAATAGTTAATTGTGTAAGACAAAAATGGTATTGCAGGTCATAAAACAAAATGAAAATTATATGAGATAAAAAGAAAAATCACTTTGTTTACGATGATTTTTCTTTTTATCTCTTAAGATGAACAATTACAAAGTTAATGCCTCTACAATCAATAAAAATGAAAATTATATGTTTAATACATCAATAGTTAATTGTGTAAGAATAAATGATATTGCACGTCACAAAACAAAATAAATACTATATGCATAAATCATCAAATAGTTAATTGTATAAGACCAAAATGGTATTTCAGGTCACAAAACAAAATGATAATTATATGTATCAATCATCACATAGTTAATTGTGTAAGACAAAAATGGTATTGCGGGTCACAAAACAAAATGAATATTATATGTTTAATTCATAAAATGGTTAATTGTGTAAGACAAACAAGATATTGTGGGTCATAAAACAAAATTAATATTAAATGTATGAATAAAGCAATATGTCCTACGACGAAAGCAATATGTAATACGACTTTGATGTATGTAAGTGAAGCATGGACAGTGAATGATAGCGAAATGAGTT
Organism: Agapetus fuscipes; assembly: GCA_951799405.1. Lineage (NCBI taxonomy): Eukaryota > Metazoa > Arthropoda > Insecta > Trichoptera > Glossosomatidae > Agapetus > Agapetus fuscipes. The sequence continues at coordinate 3,658,862 of OX637353.1, read as the reverse complement.
AAGTATGTACGGTGGAAATGAAGTATTTGAGAAGTATGACAGGAAAAACTTTGAGGGATAGAGTTAGGAATGAATGGGTAAAAAAAGAATGTAATTTGAAAGAGGATGTGAAAGTTAAAGTACAAAAGAATGTGATGAAATGGTTTGGGCATGTGGAAAGAATGAATGATGATAGACTGACAAAGTATGTATACAAAGAAAGTGAGAAAGGAAAAAGAGGGAAGGGACGACCAAGAAAAGTATGGAGTGATCAGATTGAGGAGATTGTGAAAGAATGGGATGTACAAAGTGAGCGTAAAAGAAGAAAATGCATGAAAAAGGTGATGGATATGAAGGAATTGAAAGAGGTATATCAGGATAGGAAAAAATGGAGGCAACTCTGCAGAGGCTCTGGCCACCCCTAGCGGAATGGCGACAGAGTTACAGTTACATATAGGGTGGTATATGAGGCTGATAATCCATACACTATGAATTGCTTCAATTTTCTGATGTCACCCCTGTTTCAGGGAAGGACAGCAAGAGCTCTGGGTTTAAGTTTATTTAAATCATAGGCGGTTGTTCAAAGTAAAGCAAAACAAATAAATTAATCGAAACCATAATTGATTAAGAAAACAATACTTCAAAGTAGAATAGACATATGTGATAAAAAAATAATTACAACATTTAAAAAATGACCATAATAAAGTGATATTCATGAATCTTTAAAGTGTGATCAGTAGAACTAATATATAAGAAGTTACAATAAATTCAAAACCAGTGTGAAAGACATGACAATTAATGTGAATTGAAGAATGTGAGGATCAAGAAAAGAAAATACCAATAAAGAAAGTACTAATCTTATCTAATCTAAGTTACAAATATATATTACATTTATGATTTATGTTAAATGCGATCCCACAAGCAGACACATATAAGTTCGCGCTTATACATGCCACATGTGGACTTACAACATAAAAATCCAATCTCAAATGAAACTCTTTGCAACGCTTGCCGTTCATCCCTGAAACATAGGTAACATTGGCAAAGTGAACCACTTTTTACAGTATGGGTGGTCAGCCACATACTAAGTACAAATGCCAGTAATGCAAAGCAAATAAATCAACATCAAATCAAAATTTTCCCTCTCCACACACAAGAGCTTACTCTCTTTTTGGTGAGGTATAGCATAAAAACCATGTAATAGAACAAAAAAATGAAATGTATCAAAAATTGAACATCAAATATATATATTTACATAATTATTTGTGAAATTTTTTAAATTTTGAAAATTTCAAATATCTTTCCCGGGCAGCTTTTTTTATTTTATCGTCGCTTTCACTCACCCGACTATCTTTGCCAATTAAGATATTAGATACTTCCCTACACCAATGGTGTACCACAATTCTTATTATAACATTAATGCTTTCTTTAATAATCAAGTCTTTATGAGTTGAACAATTTAAAAAATTAAAGTTCACACAATTCATAATACTTGCCGAAATATTTTTCTTCAAATTTTTTTCGTGACAATGCACAGATAAAAATTTGTGTATGATATTTTTTATTGCATTAAACATTTCCGTTATTTTTATAGAAGGATAGAACAACCATGTCTTTCCGGGGCGATACTCTCTGGCTTTAATCAATTCATGCCCATCACCTGATGAATCTATGATATCAGCAGAACAAGTTTTACACTTTTTAAAAACTCTTAGTTTCAGCTTTTTTGCCACAAAGCCAGCTACAAAATCCGCTGCATTTTTATGCAGACTAGATTCTTCCTGATGAGAAAAATCTACTGGTGAAAAGTCTACTATGTTTTCAGGTGATTTTGGTGGGGACTTTTCAACAGGAGTACTACTTTCTATAAAAAAACGGAGCGTTTGTAGACAATCCCCTTCTTGATCCTCACAGTTCTTGTCAACGGATCGAATGGAAGTTAAATTGTTGATTAACAACGTTTTGTAACTTCCTTCGAAGTCCGTCACATTAGGAGTCACATTCCTACATCCCTGGCTTCGAACCGCCCCAAAAAAATTCTCTAAAGGATCTTGATTGAAATGCCTAAGATTTAAACTTTTAAACTTCAAGCTCAATAACCTTGCTGTTACCTCTTTGAAGCCTTTTATAGTATGTATGAAATTATACAGACATGGAGTCCGCAATTTACCTCCAACAAATTGCATGGATGTTAAAGTTTTAAGCGCTTCGTCCCAAAATTTCATATGGTAAGATTTGAGGGTCACCGCGCAACGGAACTCTTTGGCATCACCTTTTCCTCCGTAGTTTAGAGAATCAAATAATTTATCTAAAAATAAAATTAGGTCCGCCGTTTCTTCTGCATCTGCAGGGAGTAGATTAGTTCCTGAAAAGAAGAAATAGAAAAGAAATACACAAGTTTTCAATTAATGCCGGCCATGGAAGTGAAAGCTTAAGAGATTATTTACATACAAACAGTTTAAATAACTAAAATATGCCCGTAACACTTTGTACTTATTAGCCATACGTGACTATTGCCCGTATTCTCCAAGCTGTTTTACCAAGGATTAACCTAACTTAAGCTGAGCGGTATTCTTCAAACGGCATTACCGATAAAACTTAATCCACGCTCAAATATGGTCCAGCTGTCAAAATTTGACAATCAGGTGTTTCGTTTAGCGTGTTTGAGTTGTTAATTTTATCATTTATTTTGTTTACCTTTGAAGTTTATTGACATGAATACATTGAGCATGAATATGAATCAGTTACGACAGCAGTCGCATAGTCACAGAGTGTAATGTCTAAAAACCAAGCGAGGCGAACTCAGGCGCAATGTCAATAAACACCGGAGTGATTGTAAACAAACATGGTGTACACGTAAGGTCAGACAACGATGTATTTAAATGGTTGTATTTAGATTACATCCTTAAAATGAAAAGAAAATATTATAATAAAATATTTTATTAATTATAAATTATATTCATAATGTTAAATGTATGTTTTGAATGCGTAAATTTAAAAAAGTAAATGGCTGGTTTTTCATAATTACTTCCTGGTACATTAGCGCCACCAGCGGAATTTTTTCAAACTAACGCGAATTGTTGTTTGTGTTTTTCTATGCTGTCATCCCGATATTTAGCTAATCCTGGCTAACCAATTGGAGAATACCTATGAAAACTTAAGCTATTCTGCTTCCTTAGTTGATCGGCCACTTAAGACATGCTTGAAGAATACGGGCAATGTATCTAAACTAATCTAAGTTGCAAAGAGATGTAACATTCAGGATTCATATTAGGTATATGTATTCTCACAAGCAGACACATATAAGTTCGCTTTTAAACATGCCACCCATGGACTTGCAATATAAAAACCCAAATCCCAAATGAACATACACCCTGCAACTCTTGCAGACTTTCCCTGAAACAGAATGACATTGGCAAAGTGAACCATTTTCTCGAGCATGGGTGGTCAGCCGCACACTAACCTATAAGGCAAGGAACATGCACAATAAATTACATTTTTAAAATAAAAAAAATAGTATGGGCGTCAAAAGTAATATGCGATACAAAATTCTTATTTGAAAAACCCTAGTCCCAGCCGCCAACATTGCAGATCAGCCATTTCTTTCTGTCCTTACATACTTCTTTCATTTCATCCAGTCATAACCTTTTTCATATAAGCTCTCCTTTTATTATGACTCTGGATATCCCATTCATTCGCTACTTCACAAATTTAATCCATACATACCCTTTCTCGGTCTTCCTAATGAACCATTCTAGTGAGCGAGTGGATAAAGAGCAAAATTGGTCTGTCTCTTTGTTCTCATTATAACCGAGTTAGACTGTAATTAATTTTACACGTCAGTGAAACTTGTAAAACTCAAATTCATTCATCAAATTTACAGAACATTCTTTTTCTTATTAAAATAAAGAAATTTAGGAAAGCAATTATACTCACTTGCTAATAAAAACATTAAAGCTGCAACTCTTTGGCTAAACACCTGGGTGCAATACTTCACTCTCATTTTCGGTATACGATCTGGTACAACGTGCAGGTCTGTAAGCTTGGGTAGTACTCGTGCTTTTGCCGAGCCTACATCTATTAAATACAAATCTAGTATATGCTTCCATTTTGCTACCTTGCTCTCGTTGTTCTCTCCAAAAATTAAATCTTTTGTTAGAAGATTATTGCGCACACCCTTTATGAGATGAGGTGGATCAAATAAAGGCCTTATCCTTTTGCCATTTACTTCAAAATACTGACCCTTCCACTCCTTGCCCTCTCTCAAGTATGCACCCTGGGTATCGCTTAAAAGTTGTTTTATCGTACTCTCATTGACAGCGCTTTGATCACAGATGGAGGAAACAATTCGTAAACCTGTAATAAAAAATAATATTATTATTCTTTGAAGTAGCCAAATCAAGATTCATATTAAAGTTGTAATGCACTTACCAGCACCACGTAAAGCTGTTACATAGTCCTTTATCATGTGCATTAGGTCTGCCTTCTTACACCCCCCTTTGTGAAAGGAATACCCCACTGGCTGTCTGTATGCCCGGGATATGCCTGTCACCATAAAAACCAACACATGGTCTGCAAAATTCTGGCTCCTTTCATACCCACTGTCTTCAAATCCCTCTATCAAATCTTTTTTTTCATTATACTGTAGATGAGGGGTTATGCTCATCTCATCAAATAATAAATTAGAATACCTTGCTGATACAGGTAAAGTTTTCACCGAGGCTTTAAGATGCTCAAGCACTAAAGAATTCAACCCCGGGCTGATTATAACTCGGCGGAGCAGACTGGCTAGAGTTTTAGCTGCAGGCAGGGTAAATAATCTGTACAGCATACGGTAGGCTTTAGGGCTGTATTTGTAAAGTGATAAAGCCAGTACTTTTTCCTCCAGAGTGAATCTCCTTCCTCGTGGCTTTTTTGAAGATTGTGTTATTTGCATTGACGTGAATAATTTGGCGGCTACAGTCATGTTTTCTGTTACACTAGAAAAATCTTTCTCAGCAAACTTTTTCGCTGCAACGAGTCTGTCCTTGAAGCAATTAGCTTTTTTCCGTTGTCTGTTTGCTTCTATCTTCATTTTGATTGCATGCCTGTATAATTTTTTGGCCTTGGGTGTAAGAAAAGTGGCTTGGGTTACACCAACCATTGATAATAAATTCTCCGAACCTGAAATGAAAATTACACAAAATGAATGAGCAAAAAAATTATGCTTTTCGGCCACTTGTCACGTTCTTGCCTTGCGCCATGACCAGACCTTGCGTTTCAGGTTAATAGGATATATTATACCATATAAAAATCCATGTCCCGCACACCAAAGTGTTAAATTACAATGCACTAGTCTGGTGTTACAAACTCTACTAAAGTGGTCGCTAGCCGTGCAATATGTTAGTTTGTACGATATAATTGATTGTACATGGGCAATATGGAAAGATTGTGCAATATATAGTGTGACTTTCAAAGTATTTAAAATATTTTGCACAAATGAGAAAATATTGTGTCATCTGTTGAAAATATTGCGCAATATCCACCCAGTTGTATTAACAGCTCGACCCAATCAAGCGTTATCATGGGTGACAAGAAAGCTGAAAAGGAATTTATTGGCATGTATCCTGATCTTTCAGCTCTGCGGGATGTGAAGTGCAAAGATTATGGTGCACTTTTCCTTATCAATAAACCACTGTTTGGCCCATTTTCTAGCTTTCTGCGAGCCCTTTCTCTTTTTTGCACTCACGGCTCCAGCAATTATTACGCAACACTAAACACTTTCAGTCAATATCTTGGAATTCTGGCAGGGACTGTTTGTACAATATGGTTGAGGTTGACATATTTACTTTTTTCAGTTTTTTTGCTCGCAATTGTGCAATATATTGCACAGCCTTCAATACAGTACAATTTTTTGCACAAATGAAAATATTGTACAATACTATTGACTGTATATGGGCCACCGTCAAAATGCTGTGCCACCCACATTGCACAATAATATTGCACGTCTACAGACCGCTTAAGAGTCAAATTTGACTAAGTACTATGCATTAATACAATGATTGTGTTGTTAATGTATGCGTAATTTAGCCAAATCTGACACTCAGACATGTTTATTACAAATGCTTTAAGGAAAAGAACTTTATCTTACGTTGGCGTGGTTCATCTTGGAATAAACCTGAAAAATAAGAGTATATCACAATAAACTTTATATTTATATTTAACAGGTAATGAAAAATAATAAAAATACTACTTGACGACATACGTTTTGAAACTTTTTTGTTCTTCGACCTGACATCTGTTGGCCCACGAAAAGCATCTCGACCTTAAAGAATAGAAAGACATGATTGTTAAAACTGATATATATGAGCTTGATATTTTCCACAATACAATTTTTATGTTTAAACATTAGAAAAACACTAAAAATACGTTACAACATGACAAGATTATTGCACATCATGGATAATATTGCTTGAGCAGTGACTTTTCATATCAACTCAATGTTTGCGATTTAACATAGGCCATGTGGTGAAAATAATACCTTTTGGGGTAACGTATGAGTCTTGAATCAGATTTCCCTCTTGGCCAATAATTTCAGAATGCCCTAAAAAAAAAACCCTATTTAAAAAGTGAAGATATACAAGAAATACAAAGTCAATAAGATGATATATAACATAGTAGATTGAGGCTTTATAACTTGGAGGTTGGTTACTGTATTGCTTTAATAAAAAATAAATTTGTAAAGAGAAACACATTTCACCAACCTATTTTTGCTTCGCCAAAATCAGGTATTTACATCATAAATTAATAATTCATCAATTTTTATTTTCAATGCCTTATAATAAAATGACATTTGTTGAACCAGGGTTAAAGTACGGGATTCGAACATGCACTTGTTTAAAAAATGCTAATATATTTGAATGATATATTTGGTGAGCGCTGTTTTTGTGTGTATCACACCTCAAGAGCCCGCTGCAAGCTTGGTTGTCGCTGTAGAAAGTGCCAATTCTCAACCAAGACCCATTTTCTGTAAGGCTGGATGGACCTTCAGTGACCGATCTTTGGTAAAGTTATATGAATTTTTTACCCAGCGAAGAGCATATTTAAAAATATAAATGGTATTTTGTTGTGCTCCGCCAGGATTCGAACCCACAACCTTCCATTTACGAGTCGGAAGTGTTATTACTGGACTACGGACCCGTTGATTCTAATTCGACTGCCAGCGAATCACCCATAGACCATTGAACATAAGATATGTAATTTGTTTATAGATAGAGCCCAGTAAATAACATTCGATGTCTTCTTGGATGAAACCCTGATATTAATACAAAAATTCAGTTTTATGAAGTCAAACAATGAATACCTTGCTGATCTTCCTGGTGAAGTGATGGTAAAGCACCAATGCGAGGAGGTTGTGATGTTCCAGCAACACTTGCTATGGAAAAAAAATGAAGCTGCATGAATTCGACCATACACCATAGAAAATAAGGTATGTAAATTGATTACAGATAGAGCCCAAAAATAACATTCAATGTCTTCTTGGATGAAACCCTAATATTAATACAAAAATTCAGTTTTATGAAGTCAAACAATGAATACCTTGCTGATCTTCCTGGTGAAGTGATGGTAAAGCACCAATGCGAGGAGGTTGTGATGTTCCAGCAACACTTGCTATGGAAAAAAAAATGAAGCTGCATGAATTCGACCATACACCATAGAAAATAAGGTATGTAAATTGATTACAGATAGAGCCCAAAAATAACATTCAATGTCTTCTTGGATGAAACCCTAATATTAATACAAAAATTCAGTTTTATGAAGTCAAACAATGAATACCTTGCTGATCTTCCTGGTGAAGTGATGGTAAAGCACCAATGCGAGGAGGTTGTGATGTTCCAGCAACACTTGCTATGGAAAAAAAAATGAAGCTGCATGAATTCGACCATACACCATAGAAAATAAGGTATGTAAATTGATTACAGATAGAGCCCAAAAATAACATTCAATGTCTTCTTGGATGAAACCCTAATATTAACACTATGCATGCGGGTATTTTCTCGCCAGATGGCGGCGTAGAGCGGGAGTTTTTTTAAATTTTCACGCCAAAATTAGACTTTTCGTAAAACATGTATATCTTACGATCTATTTGATATTTTTCAATGAAACTTTTAGTTTTTTACTTTAAAAATATGTCTCGGTTTATTTATTTAAACAATATCTATATTTTTGTTTTTTTGTGTACAAAAACATTCAACTTTCTTGGGAATCATAGAAAAAACACTATTTCACAATCAAAATAATTTTATTCATACAGAATATCCATATTATTTTGAAATTTTTAACACATATATTTTTTTCAAAACACTTTTTTTTTGTGCAGGGGTACATTACAAAACTTGCACGTTACTAGAGAGACGAACGAAAGTGCAAGGCAATAAAATATTTCAATATTCTGTCTGTTTATTTTTACAGTTATTATTTTTTGTCCCGTCTCAAACTCATTGTATCGGCAGGTAGACAGATCGGGGACCGCTGACGGTAGGTACCGCACGGCCCCGCACCCCTGTGATGCCACGTTTTTACACGTTTCCCGCGCTCTACCGCTAGGCGCGACAAGACGAGTTTACACGTCTCCCGCACGTTACTATAAAAAGGCGTATGACGAGTTAACTAGTTTCCCGCAAACAATCTGTTAATACAAAAATTCAGTTTTATGAAGTCAAACAATGAATACCTTGCTGATCTTCCTGGTGAAGTGATGGTAAAGCACCAATGCGAGGAGGTTGTGATGTTCCAGCAACACTTGCTATGGAAAAAAAATGAAGCTGCATGAATTCGACCATACACCATAGAAAATAAGGTATGTAAATTGATTACAGATAGAGCCCAAAAATAACATTCAATGTCTTCTTGGATGAAAAAAAAAATGCAACTAAGCTACACATATAGTGTAACTTCTTGCCGCGTTATCCCCGAAGGGGTCGCATGTGGCGAGTTGAACCTATTTATTTTTACAGATAAGGGGGCCGGCCTTACGCCAACCACTTCAGTTGAAGTGGGGGTTTCCCAGCTCCCGAGGGGGCTCGTACTCATTTCTTGTGAAGGCTGAGTAAACCTTGCCGGTATTTTTATTATGGGGTTTGAAATAAACACCAAAATAGGAAATCATTTCTGACACCCTCCTCGGTGGGCTTCGAACCCGAGCTCACGGGGTAGAATGCAAGCACTCTACCAACTGAGCTATGGACCGGACTAAAACCCTGATAACCCTGATGAAACCCTGATATTAATACAAAAATTCAGTTTTATGAAGTCAAACAATGAATACCTTGCTGATCTTCCTGGTGAAGTGATGGTAAAGCACCAATGCGAGGAGGTTGTGATGTTCCAGCAACACTTGCTATGGAAAAAAAATGAAGCTGCATGAATTAAATGGTAGCCAACTTATTTAGATTACAAAACATTAATGTCGATAATTGTGAATCGGTATTTGAATACCAATGAACCAAATGAATGCTATTAGCAGCATCCTAAAAAATTGTAAGTCACACGGCCAGATTGATTGACGGAAATCAATTATTTGGTAAATGATTGCTAAGGACCGTAATCTCACACAAGTGTGATGTTTGCCCGCCGAAAATAGAAAGAGTCCATTAAACAATGCAGTCTGAATTGCTACTCCTAATTGTCACAATGTGTACCTTTCGCTTGGTTTTCACACCCTTCTAATAGTTAAATACACTGAAATTTCATCTCTTATCTAATCTAGGTTGCAAAGATATGTAACATTGGGGATTCACTTTATATACTTGCTCATGTTGCATGTTGTTGCAATGTTCGACATATTGAATGTGGGCCTCAATGTTATTAATTTAATAAATAAAATGTCAAACACAAACTTTCTACCCCTCGACATAGAACTCACCGGCAAAATGGCTCATGAGTCTTCTCTAATGAGAAGAATCAAGGTGAAATCTTGCGGAACACCGTTAATAGTTTTTTTGACATATTGTCAGAAAATCTGGAAGATTACTATTTATGGGACCAGTGGGAAATAGCAGCCCTGTATATTAAATGACACAAAAGTTTGTGACATTATATAACGGGTCGCTAGGACATTAACTGACTTGACGGTTTGTGATGACTTGTTAAGGACGCTGGGAATATACTTGTGACATTTTCCCATCCAAAATAGTTAAAACAGAAGCGCTATTCTGCTAAATCCCTTACTATTTGTATATCAATCCTTGCTAGCACTTGCGAAAGAACTCCATAGATAAAAAAAAATCACTACACCTTATTTTGGGACACGCATCGCTATCTTGTCGCCTTTCCGACAATAAGGTCGTAAGAAATTTGGCAGAATAGCACTTCAGGAATTAGAAATAGTAAATACCGGCAATATGAAGAGTAGGAACTGCATGGGCAAATAATCTTCGCGATGGATGTCTGAAAAGATGTTCTTCAAAATGCATGCGGCAAACACGTTTATTACGATAAACGAACATAGGTTCGAGTCCAGACACCTCCTGGATCACATTTACCCAGGCTTGAAATCTTTGTGGGTTTAAATCAGGGTTGGGAAAACAATGCATTCCATCTGCAACAAAAAATATGATAAAATATCTTATCCGATGTTTAAAGTAGACTTCAAGAGATAATAATAAGTGTAACATTACCTCCTCTACGAGAACAGCTTGTAACGACACATTTTTGTGGCATTTTTGTTGATTATTTAATGTCTTTTAGATCCACTACAAACTTTTCAGATCGACAACAAACTTTTTAACTCGGCGTGGGAACGGAAATAGATGGTGGTCACATGGTCGTTGCTAATGTAGGTAGAGCGAGCGTATAAATAATATTTAAGTTTCAATTCAACCATGAATTAGACACGGTGATTTAAACAAAATACCATAAACCGGTGAAGTTATAAGTTTTACAAATTCCTATATTTTATATTTCCTCATATCTGCCTTGATTGACCCAAAACTTGAACAAAAATGATGATTAAGACGCATGATCCTTTAGTCAAACGGAAATATTAGCGCCTCTACTTATAAGAGCGTTCAAAGCTCTTTGTAACGATAGGTAGGTCCGACTTAGCCGGGTGTGATGCTGACCACAGAGTATAGGTTTATAGAGAACTGAGTCCCTAATATATCTTTGTATTTCCGGTTTAATGATAATAATATGATAATCATAATATCAGTCTAGAGATACTAGCGTCACGTAATGTTACGAGAGCGAACCACGACGTGTGCGTGTACGTGTGTTAGTGCACTCATACATGCGCGCTATGCCATGCTCCTATATTATCTCATATTATTATTCCATACCTACTCCCATTTCGTACAAAAAATAAAACAAAAAGTGAATATTTACGTGTTTCATTTATTAGCAGATAAGATACAAGATCACATACAGAAAATGATATGTTTTTGAAATCTAATGTATCAGAAATATAACATAAACTACCTATGTAAGGACCTTGGTTAGCAATTATTGTAGTAACAAATATTTATTTTGACACTTTTCTCCAAAATCACAACACAAAATCACAAAACATTTCTTCACATATTTCACCGGTGTACAGTCTAGTGGTTGACGCCACCACTCAATATCCGAAGGTCTTGAGTTCGGTTCCCAGCGGAGAACATAAGCAGCGTTCAGCGAATGAATAAAATAACACGTCATGTTATGAGTAGCGGTCCATATAATCTTCCCGACGGATTTCTAATAAAGTTTTCTTCGAAGTGGAAGCGGCAATACACGTTTATTGCAATACACGTACATTGGTTCAGGTTGAGACACTTCCTGGATCGCTTTTTCCTGCGGCTTGAAATTTTCTGGTCGAGAAAAACATGCATCCCACCTGCAAAAAAACAATATGATAAAATATCGTATCCGATGTTTGAAATGAACTTCACCATATAATAATAAGTGTAATATTACCTTCTCTACGAGGAAAACTTGCAGCGATGGAATATATTGTCCTTTTTACTGAATATTTCACGTTTTTTAGATCGACGACAAACATTTTTACTCCGCGTGGGTTGAAGGTGGTGGCGGGGGGTGAAGGAGTGGGGTGGGGCAAAGTGAACGGAAATCGCAAGTTTTTGCTACATGCAGAGCGAGCGTAGTAATAATATTTCACTTTATAATTTGACCATGAATTAGAAACGGTGATTTATACAAAATTTCATTAACCAGTGAAGTTAAAAGTTTTACAGATTCCTGTATTTTATATTTCCTAATATCTGCCTTCATTGACCCAAAACTTGAACAAATATATTTATTAAAGCACATGATCCTTTTAGTATCTAAAACAACCGACATCAGCGCCTCTTCCAAAACGAGACAAGCTCAATACAACGAGCCGTAGGACCGAGATTTCCGGGTCTGATGCTGACCTGGGGACACAGAGTATATAGGTACTTAGAGAAGCCACTCTATAGCTTTGAGGTAGGTACGTACTTCGAAACTCCCTTCTCCGTCTTTCTTGCTTCGCTGCCTCAACAAGTACCTATTCGGACTTTGATCTTGTATGCATGTGTGTATAAACACGCGACAGGCGGGTACACCCACACCACTATATTCATATATTATTATCTGCCCTGATATTATTAATAAATATTATTATTATTGCTAAAGCTGTCAAAATAAAACGATTAGATTTTGCACAATATTTATTTATTCAAAAAAGATTAGTCATACAATCACAAAAATATAGGTACACTGTGCAAAGAAAAAAAATAATAAAAAACACAAATGATATGATATAACACAAAAATAAACTAAGTAGGTAGATAAACAATCAAATAGGCACCTGCCAGAGAAGATAATATTGTCAAGGACACTGGCATTCTGTATCTGTATTTCTTGCAAAAGTTTTGGATCCCTGATGATTGTCCTGATGATGGTCTGAGGACTGGAAATGTTTATAATATGAAATCTATACACTTTACTTTCACTTCCTTCGGCTCATCAGCCTTAAAGGATCCAGGGACTCCTGCACCACAATCTTCCAGGACTCTGCCTTGTGCTGCTTCCCTCCATGGTCCCCACAGATGGTCCCCTCACTCCCAAAACTTCGGCGTCAGCTTCGAAGTTCTTTGCCCACCGCATCCTCGTCTACGTGGTTAACACCTGAGGGGGCACCATCCAAGACAGTTCTGATGATCCTGGAGTCTTCTGCACGTGCTACATTTCCGGACACTGGAGTCTTCTTGATTTCATTAATCTCTACACTCCCTTCAATTGCAGTGAAAATATAACAGTTAATTTCAAATACGCTTGACGCATTGACGTTCACAGAGTTGACGTTTGAGACGATCGACGGCGTCTAACAGGCCGGTGCTAAGCACAGTTCAACCATCATTAAATATATATTTATTAATCAGTTTTTCATAAAAAAAAACCAGTAATTTAATAAATAATAAACAATACAAAGTTAATTAACACTTAAACTCTTTTTTTAAATGAATAACAGTAGGTAAATATAAATCATTATTTCAATTTTATTTACGCTCATTCTGATTTCAGTTAAAAAAAACCACCTCTTCTCCTTCCTCCTTACTCCTTCCTATTGTGCCCAAGTATGTCCACACCCAAGATGGATTCCAATATGGCTACCGATATTATAAAACAAGGTTACCAGTAGCAAAATACTAGTTAACGGGGTCTGCCTGGGGATTTCTGGGACGGGAGGACTCTACACTATGTGAGTGTGGAGCTCAGCAAACAATGGAGCACCTGCGGTTGTTGAAAATGTAATTTTGATAATAGTAAGGCTCAGTTTAGACACACGAAATTTTTTTGAATAAGTTTCGATAGTGACGTCAAGCAAGATGGCCGCTCCGCAGTGACAGATGCTGGCAATTTTGATATTATGATGATTTTTAAAAAATGCCGCATGACCCGCTTATTTCGTAATGTTGGTCAGACTGAGTTGTCAGACATTTCCACTTCGGAGTTAAAATGTCTGAAAAGTCAGACAATAATGCTATGGACTCGACATGGACTAGACAATTTTGGTAGGTATTTTAAATTTTTTTGTCAATTTAAAACTCGAAAACCTTTATTTTCTGTGAAAACTAAAAACAATTTGGAAAATATAAAATAATTGTTAACCCCTTGAAAAGAAAAAGGAAGTAGGTAATAATTAAATTGAGTTTGTTCTTACTTTTGGATTAAAAACAATTTTATTTCAGGACGGTGTTTTTTCCCATTGCAACGTTTTAATTATGAAATGATTCCGTGAAACTTTTCTCGGAAGAAACATGTTAATCAACTATTTTTATAAGTCGTAAATAATTTCAGTCGTAAGGGAAGTTTTAAATTTAATGTTGATCTCGGCAAATAAGCGCCAAAAACAATGACACAATATAATGTTAACACCATATAAAATACCAATGCAATATTAATGACACAATAGGGTATTTGCAATAGTGAGGAATATGATAAAAAGTATATTATTTTGATAGATTTCGAAAAATCAAATAATAAAATGTTGATTTGAAGCCGAAAATAATTTTTTTCGATTTTATATTTAAAAAAGAAAATACAGAAATTTGGACAAGTTTTTAAACGGATATGAGATCTGCTTCTTCTATTTCCGGTGCTGTGACGTCATATGTTGACGTCACTTTCTTTTATTGACATTCCATACTCCGTTAACATGTGTTGTTGACAACAGAAACAAATGAAAACAACAGAAACAAATGAAATGTTTTTAAAGAAACACACAACTTCTTGAAAAAACAACAGCCTCAACGATGTAAACATGAAAAAACGATGTTTGAATGACATGAATATGAGGGCTGTCAGTTGATACGGCGATGTTTACAAGACTGTGACGTCATGCGAGAAAATTTCATCTAGTAGCGTTTTGGCGCGAAAATTCAAAAATCGATTTTAAAATGCTTATTACTTTGCTAAAAATACAACTGTAATTAAAATTCAAGAAGTTTTGGGCTAATAAAGCATAAACGAATTTAAATCACGAAAAAAAGAAAAATGTGAAAATACCCTATTGCAATATTGCATTCTGTTTCATAAAAATATTTTTGAGGTTAAGAACCCGTAATATATTTTCACAACTAACATTGGAATATTCAGCCAGTTTGTACAACACCACGATGAATTTTAAATTATCTGTATGATTCTTTTTTTTACCGACGCATAGTTAAACTTAACACGTATTAAAATTATTTTAATCCCATTCGATGTTTGAATACACCGCAACAGCTAAATGCCATTAGAAGAAAAAGATTCTGTTTTGTTCAAAAAATATTTTGTTCAAATGTGTGTGGAGACGGAAAACCGATAGTTGCCGCTAAAGATCGCTGTCTGACGTCACTATCGAAACTTTTTCAAAAAAATTTCGTGTGTCTAAACTGAGCCTAACTCACATGTGCATGTTGGTAATATTGTCTATGAAAGTAAATAGAAGAAGAAGAATTAAAAATGTTACTTCCGGAATAAAAATAAAAGAAGTTGTAGTGATTTTGTACCTAACAGGGCTGTTAATTTTGAATTTTAGAATGCTGCTTCTTTTGTTCCCAAAAACAATAGCTTGGAAAAAACAATAAAAAATTTGCGTGTAAGAAAAGGGCATGCAAGAGTTTTATTTAATAACACCCAACACCCAAAGACCTTTACATTGGTGACCCCGACTTGGAAAAACAGTTAAAAAGGGTGTTATTCCAATTAAATTGTGTTCCAACCAAGTGTCAACAAGTTTTCACCAAAAATAGTGTTTGAAAACCATTTTGTTAAAAAAAAAAAAAAAAAAATGGCGACCGGCGAAAATCCAACCACATGCGTTGCGGCGGTTAGCGTCAAGCTAGCTCCTTTCTGGAAGGAGAATGCCGCTTTGTGGATTCTCCGAGCGGAAACACAATTCCGCCAGGCCAACATCACTGTGGACATAACAAAATTTGACCACTTGGTAATGAGTCTGGATGATGCAACGCTCACAATGGTAGCTGATATTGTGACGGCGCCCCCAGCAACAGAAAAATACGAAGCTCTGAAAAAAGCACTTCTAAACGCTTTCCACGAGTCTGAAGAGACTAGAATAACAAGGTTGCTCAATGACATACACCTGGGAGACACAAAACCATCACACATGCTGCTCAAAATGAAACAGCTGGCGGGAACAAACTCAGCAGATAGCACAATCGTGAAAAGACTGTGGTTACATCGATTACCACAATCCGTCCAAGTTATCTTATCTGGGTCAAATAACCAACCGCTGTCAGAGCAGGCAGCAACGGCAGACCAGATCATGGAGGTATACCAGAACAGTGAGCATACTGTTGCTGCGACCTCCCAGTCCTCCGCTCTCACTGCATCTTCTACGTCACCCAAGACTGAAGAATCCAACATGCAGTATATAATTAAACAACTGGAAGCAATCAATAAAAGGTTAGAGCGCCTTGAGCAGTGCAACCGAAACCGCAGCCAGAGCCGTAACCGAAATCACAACCGTGACCTGAAAAATAATCAGAACGGGAAACTTCACAAGCCCCCCACAGTAGCAGCGAGTGAGGAGCTAAAGAAAAATTGCTGCAGACTTGTCATCAGAGACCAGCGGTCCAACAAAAGGTTTTTGATCGATACTGGGTCTGACATATCAGCGATCCCAAAAACAGTAAATACACCTCATAAACTAGCATCACCAACACTGTATGCTGCAAATGGTACAAGAATTCAGACGTATGGCACGCACACCATCTCCATTGATGTAGGCTTGCGCCGTCTCTTTTCATGGACGTTCATCATTGCAGACGTCACTCAACCGATTATAGGTGCGGATTTTTTAAGCCACCACAATCTTCTCGTGGACCTCAAGAAGAAACAACTCGTCGATGGTACCACAGGGCTCATAGCCATCGCTAACCGGTTGCTAGGCCCATCAGATGGCCTGTCAACTATTGACGTGAATAACAAAGACGATTATAACATGATACTTCAACAGTTCCCAAGCATCACGAGACCTCAAATCCATCATGCATCTACACGACATAGTGTCAAGCACGCCATCCAAACAACTGGACGCCCTGTTTTTGCGAAAGCTCGTCGACTAGCACCAAAACAGTTGGAAGCTGCTAAGGAGGAGTTTAGAAAAATGTGTGAGCAAGGTATCTGCCAACCATCAAAGAGCAGCTGGTCGAGCCCACTGCATATGGTCAGTAAGCCCAATGGAGGTTGGCGACCATGCGGCGACTATAGACAGTTGAATGCTCAAACGATACCGGATCGATACCCGATCCCGAGTTTACAGGACTTCTCACACAAATTGAACAAAATGAGCATCTTCAGCACTATTGATCTTACTCGAGCGTACCACCAAATTCCAATTGAAGATGATGATGTGGAAAAAACCGCAATAATCACACCGTTCGGGTTATTTGAATTTAAAGCGATGCAATTTGGATTGTGCAACGCTGCACAGAGTTTTCAACGGTTCATGCACAAAGTTCTGCAAGACTTGGAATTCTGTTTTGTCTACATAGACGACATCCTCATAGCATCAAGAGATGCAACGCAACATAAAGATCATCTCAGACAACTGTTCACAAGACTCACCGAATATGGACTTGTGATCAATCCTGACAAATGTGTCTTCGGTGCTCAGGAAGTAAAATTCTTAGGCCAACTCATCAACAAACAAGGGATAAAGCCCGCTGAAGAGAAAGTGAAGGCAATTTGTGATTACGCGTTGCCCACAACTGCAAAAGACTTGAGAAGATTCTTAGGAATGATAAATTTCTATAGAAAATTCATCCCCAAGGCAATTGAAAAACAGCAAATACTCTACGACTCCATCGCGAAAGTAAAAAAAGGGGACAAAAAACCGATCACATGGACAGAAGAAATGATTCACGCTTTTAAACAAACAAAAACTGATCTGGCAAACGCAACATTGCTAATACACTCTGATGAAAATGCAGAAATCTCCATCATGGTGGACGCATCCAACACTGCAATGGGAGCCGTCTTGCAACAATGGACCCACAACCAATGGTCTCCGCTGGCATTCTACTCCAAGAAATTTTCAACAGCTCAATTGAAATACAGCACATATGACAGAGAGCTGACAGCACTATATGAAGCTGTAAAATATTTCCGCAGAATGTTGGAAGGTAGAAGCTTCCATATTAAAACGGATCATAAGCCCATAACTTATGCATTTAACAAAAACAAACAAAACGCATCTCCACGACAAGAGCGACAATTGGATTATGTGTCCCAATTCACCACGGACATAAGATATGTGCCAGGTGAGGAAAATGTTGTTGCAGATGCACTTTCAAGAGTGGAAACTATTGCAATTCCACCGCAAACCGACTTCGAGCAAATGGCAGAAGAACAAAAACAAGATTCGGAACTAGAAACATTTTTCACTGAAAATTCTTCACTCCAGATGAAACAACTATTAATTCCCGGAGGCAATAAAATGATTTGGTGTGACACATCAACAGGAACTATAAGACCATTTGTTCCCAGAAGTATGAGAAAAAATATTATACAGCAATACCATGATATCAGTCATACTGGACCAAAGCCTACGTACAAATCAATAAGAACAAGGTACGTTTGGCCCAACATGCAAAGTGACATAAAAAAGTTGGTAAAGACATGTATCAGTTGCCAAAGGACTAAAACATCCAGGCACACAAGTCCACTGCAAGAATTTCCTACACCAGACGAAAGATTCCAGTGGATACACATAGACTTGGTAGGACCACTCCCACCATCTCAAGGACAAACCTACTGTCTGACCATCATCGATCGATATACAAGATGGCCAGAAGCTATACCAATAAGTGACATCACAGCCAAAACAGTGGCTGCCGCTCTGATCACAAACTGGATAGCAAGATTCGGCGTTCCTGCAACTATTGTCACTGATCAAGGACGACAGTTTGAATCCCAGCTATTTTTCGAAATCACAAAAACACTAGGAATCAAACACAACAGGACAACAGCCTATCACCCTCAGTCTAACGGCTTAATTGAAAGATGGCATCGTACCCTCAAGGCTGCTATCAAAGCTCACACAACAGTGAAATGGACCGAACATCTCCCGATGATTCTCCTTGGCTTGCGGAATGCTATTCGCGAGGACATTGGACACTCTCCAGCAGAACTGACGTATGGAACTACCCTACGACTGCCAGGTGACTTCTTCCAAGATACAACACCAGCAGAACCAGGTTCATTCGCAAGAGAACTACAGCAGTCATTACAAGATATAAGACCAACACCAACAGGCAATCATGGGAAAAGACGGACCTTTGTACACAAAGCACTGAAAGATTGTACACATGTGTTTGTGCGAACTGACGCTTCTCGTACTCCACTACAAGCACCGTACGAGGGACCTTTCTCTGTTGCCAAAAAGAGTGAAAAATACTTTTCAGTAATGATAAAAGGTCAAGCTAAAAACATCACCATAGATCGTTTGAAACCAGCCTACATGCCTGAAGATACAACAGAAACTACAAACGCAGACCCAAAACCAGTACCAGTAGTAGCTAGAGAAAACACACCAACAACTGCTACTCCTGCAACTCCTGGGACTCCTGCTACTACAACCACTACAACAAGATCGGGCCGAAAAGTACACTTTCCAGACAGATTCTACTAAAAACCTAAGAGAAGTCAAGATTCACCGATCACCACTTTCATCGCATCTGCCCTTGGCAAATGCTGGAGGGGACCTCTGTAGTGATTTTGTACCTAACAGGGCTGTTAATTTTGAATTTTAGAATGCTGCTTCTTTTGTTCCCAAAAACAATAGCTTGGAAAAAACAATAAAAAATTTGCGTGTAAGAAAAGGGCATGCAAGAGTTTTATTTAATAACACCCAACACCCAAAGACCTTTACAAAGTCAACATGTGTTTCTTTTCTCAATAAATAAAACTAAATAAATAAAAATAACAAAAGGTTATGTGCCCAGTACTATATCTATAATCTAAGTTGCAAGGATATATTCATTTAAAGCTCTCAGATGTATGCCCACAAACCAACAAGTGTAGTTCGCGCTTACAAATGCTGAATGTGTACTTACAAATAAAATCCAAACCTCAAATGAACATAAGCCCCACAACTTTTGCCGACCTTCCCTGAAACAGGGGTGACATTGGCAAAGTGAACCATTTTTTACAGTATGGGTGGTCAGCCTCATACCAACCTATAAGTCAAGGAATATGAATAATAAATTACATTTAAATATAAAAAAGAACAAAACCTTACAAAGAAATCTGTACAAAAAAAGTCAAAAATTTCCTATGCAAAAAATGTAGCAAATGAATACACCAACATTAGAAATCAACATTGCAGATTAGCCGCCACTTCTTCCTGTCCTTGCATACTTCTTTCATTTCATCCAGAGTCATAACCTTTTTCATACAAGTCCTCCTTTTATTATGACTCTGGATATCCCATTCATTCGCTATTTCAGAGATTTGATCCTTCCATACTTTTCTCGGTCTTCCTCTACCACGACATCCATCTATTCTAGCAATATATACTTTCTTCGTCAATCTTTCATCACTCATTCTCTCCAAGTGCCCGAACCATCTTAACATACTTCTTTTAATCTTCACTTTCACACTTTCCCTTACACCACATTCTTCTCTTACAAAATCATTCCTCACCCTGTCACTTCGTTTTTTCCCAATCATACTTCTTAGATAGTCCATTTCTACTGTATGGACTTTACTAATTTCCCTTTCACTCACCGTCCAGGCTTCACTTCCATACATCAAGGTTGGCACTAGTATACCATCGTGCACCGCCAATCTAACATTTTTTGAGAGATTTTGGTTCCTGGCGATGCAAGCGGTCGCACCCAGTACACACCTGCCTTTCATTATTCTTCTTTCAAATTCACCGGCCATTCTTCCATCTTTTTCAAACTTACTTCCCAAATATACAAACTCATTTACAACATCAACATTCATTCCATTAATTTTAAATTCATAATTCATATTTTCATCATCTCTTTCAAAAATCAAAACTTTCGTCTTTCTTGCATTCAACTTCAAATTATTACCTTTCAAAGCTTCGTTCAATCTAGAGAGCATCATTTGCAATTCCACTGCTGAATCAGATACAAGGACTGCATCATCCGCATACAGTAGAACGCTTACTTTGCTCTCTCCTATCATTAATCCACAATCATCAAGTCTAGCATCTCGAACACACTTGTCCATGACTATGTTAAATAGCCATGGGCTCATCACACATCCTTGCCTTACACCCTTAAAAACTTCAAACCATTCACTATACTCACCATCAATACGAATGCAGGCCATATTATAATACTTGGATGTTAGTGGATGAAAAACATGCAAGAGGTAAAGAAACGATCACATCAAAATGGATATTCAAGGAAAAATCTGATGGAACAAAGAAAGCAAGATTAGTGGCACGAGGATGTCAACAGAAAAAAGATAATCTAGATTTTCAAGATATATACAGCTCAGTTGTGCAAACTACTTCATTGCGTATACTGTTGGCACTTGCAGCACAACAAGATCTAATAATCAAGACATTTGATGTAAAAACTGCTTTCTTGAACGGAGACTTACAAGAAGAAATATTTATGAAAGTTCCAGAAGGATACAATGTACCAGGTAAAGTATGTTTTCTAAAGAAAGCTCTTTATGGACTGGTACAGGCACCTCATCAGTGGAATAAAAGATTAACAAATTTTCTAAAGAAAGAAAATCTCATTCAACTCAAAACTGATCAATCAGTTTTCAAATTGAATGGATCTGAAAAACAACTGTATTTAGCCATACATGTAGACGATGGTTTGATAATTGGCAATAATGATGAAGACATAAACTATTTGATAAAAAGTCTGAAAGAAAGTTTTGAAATAACTGTAAATGAAAAACCAGAAACCTATCTCGGTTTAAAAATAAGAATAAGTGATGAAGGAATTAATGTCAGTCAATCAGAATATGCTGCAAAAGTTGTGAAGAAATTTTTGAATGAAAACTGTAAACCACAGACAACTCCCATGACAAAATTGAGAGGTAAACAAGAAAATAATGGAATAATAAATTATCCATATAGAGAAGCTGTGGGAAGCTTGCTCTATTTAAGCACAAAGACAAGAATAGATGTCACATATGCCGTGAATCAGGCAAGTAAATATCTAAATAATCCAACCAATCAAGATATCATCAACGTTAAACGTATTTTAAGATATTTAAGAGGTACTTTAGATACAGGAATACAATATTCTGTTTCAAAAGAACAAGATATTCATCTAGAAGCATACTGTGATGCTGACTTTGCAAATGATGAAGAAAACAGAAAGAGTACTTCAGGATACATTATACTGTTTGGTGGTGGACCTATATCTTGGAACTCAAGAAAACAAACTGGTGTATCACTATCCACAACAGAATCAGAGTACGTATCGGCAGCCACTTGTTGTCAAGAAATGAAGTTTATTAAAAATTTCATCGAAGAACTACTGAAGAAAAATGTGAGAATGACACTATACATTGATAATCAAAGTACACTTAAAATGATTAAATCTGGTCAAACAACCAGGAAAAGTAAATACATTGATGTAAAATATCATTTCATCTGTGATGAACTGAGCAAAGGCTGGTTCAATATAAAATGGTGTGAATCAAAACAACAGCTGGCAGATATACTTACTAATAATAATAATAATAATAACAGGCTGATTTATTTTAAATTACACATGATAAGAGAGCGCCATTTTTGTGTGTGTCACACCTCAAGGGCCCTCTCCGATCATGGATAAGACTTTCTAAACAAGTGTGCCTTGAGTGCTCCTCGAAATACACCCACAGATTTGGAGTTCTTCACTCCGGGTGGCAGTCTGTTCCACTCCACCGGCCCCGCAACACGGAAAGCGCGGTCTCCGAAGTTTGTACGAATCTGACGGCGCGGCTGAACCAAATTGACTACTCCATCACCCGCAGATCTGAGTGTCTGCCTCCTAACACCCATTTCAACAGGTGAAATCATATCAGCCAGATAAGGTGGGGCCAAGCCATTGATGGCTTTATATACCATTAAACAAACACGGAAGACCACCCTCTCCGGGAAACGAAGCCAATGAAGTTTTTTTAACAGCGGGGTGATGTGAGCGAATTTGGGAATCCCGAATATGAGTCTTGCTGCCGAATTCAACACAGATTGAAAGCGATTAAACTGTTTCTTCGGCTGACCACTATAAAGCGTCGAGCAATAGTCAATCCGAGACATCACAAACGCACTCACCAGGGTCTTAACCGCATCTGACGGCAGACATTTTCTTATTGCCTTTATTTGGCGAAACGAAAAAAAAGAAGAAGCTATTGTGGCATCTATTTGCCTATCCAGTGTCAGGTTACGATCCAGTAAGACTCCTAGAAGTCTTACCGAATCAGAAGGCTGGATTAGCTTACCTCCTATGGAGAGTGGTACTCTATTCACCAGAAGGTGGTCACGCCTCGATGTGGCTGCCCAGAGTATCTCCGTCTTATCCATGTTTAAGATTAGGCCATTGTTCCTCATCCACCCACCGACCTCCACGATACACCCAGAGACCCTGCAACTGAGGTCCTCAGCCATGTCTGGCCGAGAATGAGAGTATATTTGCCAGTCATCTGCATATGAGTGTGCGATGAGGCCCCATTTTTCAACAATACTCTCAATCTCAGCAGTATACAATATGAAAAGGATCGGACCCAGCACAGAGCCCTGTGGGACCCCGGAAGACAGCGAGTAGGTAGGTGAAACACTATCACAAATACGCACCGCCTGTCTGCGCTCCACCAGATAGGAAGAAAACCACGCCAAAGCCCCTCCGGTCAAACCAAATGACACCTCCAATCTCTCAATAAGAATTGGGTGACTTACTGTGTCAAAGGCCGCACTCATATCAAGAAGCGCCAGTAAGGCTAGATTACCACACTCCACAGCTGATATCATATCCGATACAAGCATGAGCATACCGGTTTCTGTTGAGTGATATTTCCGGTATGCAGACTGCCTCTTAGGCATTAAGCCGCTTGCATCCAGATAGGATACCAACCGCCGCGAGACAATCCGCTCCAGCACCTTCGACAAGAATGGCAGATTTGACACAGGTCTATAATTTGAGGGATCACCGGGATCCAACTGTGGCTTTTTAAGGATTGGCGTGATGTGTGCTACCTTCAAAGACGGAGGAACAGTGGCATCCATTAGGCATCCATTGATTACCTTAACAATAAATGGAGCCAGCTGTAAGATGCATTCTTTGAGTACCCAGACTGGTACAGGGTCAAGGCCACACTGCTTGTTTGGCGATCCTACCACGATCTGACACACCTCATCTATGTCAGTTAAATCAAATACTTCGAGTCGCGAAGCACTTCCAATCCTTGAGACAGAAGTACCTGCAACCCAAGCAAAGTGCAATTGAGGTATTTTGTTTTCAAAATACGTGGCAAAATCGCAAGCAGTCGACGTCAAACCTACACCAGCCCGAGCACTCCCAGACAAGTTCTCCAGAAGCTTCCACACCTGCTGAGGGGATTTTGCCTCAGCAATCTTTCCACAATAAAAATCGGATTTCTTCTGGAGAATAGCAGACCTGTACACACCTTGAGCGTCAATCCATGATTGCCTAGTGCTACCTGGCTTACCGTTTTTAAAATTTCGCTCTAGTTTTCGCATATTGCGTTTCAGCGTACGGCATTCATTGTCAAACCAGATAGCACTGTTTCGCTCTTTGACTACTTTACATTTGATTGGAGCATGCAGCCCAATCAAATCGCCCAAGGATTTATTATACAAGTCTACTAACTCGTCCGGTTGCATTGAGACATAGGTTTCCGGACAGCAGACTGGTGAAACAGAAAGATCTTTTTTAAAGATCTCGAGATCGAACCCGTTCCAGCACCTAGAGGTTATGCTCTTATAAACAGGAACAGGCCGTCCCACATTAAGGCTAGATGTCACCAATCTGTGGTCCGACAAACCTATATCTACTACCTTCGTCTCTGAAGGTGCGTCCTCCTCTCTGGCTATAACTACATCCAGTAGGCCACCCGCATCATGAGTTGGTGCGCCAACCCACTGTCTGTAGCCATAGTCCGCTAACAAGGCGGTGAGAGCCACACTGTTAGTGTCGTCTCCACGCTCAAGCCTGACGTTGACATCCCCGACCACCAGAAACATCTCGTTGCGCGTCACAAGAGTCTCAAATAGTTCCCGGAACTCCCTAAAAAATTCAGCCGTTACAGGCTTGGAGCCCGGACGATAAACTACAGCAACAGTGAGAGCCGCACTCGAAGACACTCGACACACAAGGCACTCAAAAGACGTCGTGGGGAAAATTTTGATCTTCTCCACACGAAATCCCGAACGTACCAGCAAGGCCACACCGCCGTGATTGGACCAAGAGATGCTCTCTGTTCCTTTACCACGGCGCGGCCTTGCCCGTGCTTCCTCAAGCGTCGTGTATCCTAAAGCGCGCAATGCTCTGTGATGCAGAGTCGTGACTCTCATGCCATGTCTCTGTTAGGGCGAGGATGTCAAGATCATGGCTCTTACAAAAGTCGTCAATTTCAACAATCTTATTTGCAATAGAGCGCGCATTCCAGCAACCCAGTTTCACTGTCTTCTCCAATGCTTCCCGATGTCTTCCTCCGCTGCCAGTCGGCAGGGAGTTCGAGGGTGGAGGTCTCACCGAAGGCTGGTCACTGGTAGCACGCTCCTCATCATTGCACAACTGCGCTGGCAAAAGAAGCGGCGCTGGCCGTGCTGAGTAGCACAACCTTTGTCCACCTCTCTTCCCCGGTCTTCTTCTGCGTCGTCGGAGTATTAAACGTGGCCATGATGATGTGTTGAATTTGGTAGAGTTCGGCTTTAATTCAGCAAAAATGTCAGTGAGTTGTTTCACTGAGTAGACGCGCACTGTATGTACCAACGTGTTTTGTAGCGACATGCACAGGTACCAGACACACACTTACACACACACAAACGTTCGACGCATGCCGACACAGTTGTCAATCGGACGTAGGTACGTCTTGTAGATGCAGCGGCAATATAAATATTCTCTCACAATAATATTCGCCGCCGTAAGTACCCACCTCTGCACAATGATATAATAGATAATTTTATCAAAATTTACGATTCACAAAAAACACATGAACACCAAAACAGTCCAGCTTCAATTTGATACAGATGTTGTGGCATATATTGGCCGACACTTTAAACTATATAAACTATGAAACACGCAAGAACCACCAGTCAAAATCTTTTTTTATTTACAGAGAGCTTCTACCGTCAGCTTGTCAGCGTCGGTAGGTAGTCTCTCTCTAAACCTCTGAATAACCCAATTTTTTCTTCTATAAGAGACAAGCTAATGTATAAATGTTTTTTTTTTTTTTTTTTAATTTATTTTAAAGAAACACAACAGCACATACAAAGCATAAACTCGCAAAAAAATGAAAAGAAAAATATTTTAAGGCCAATAACAGGTTTCGTTAACTTAAAAATTTCAAAGATACAAACAATCCATATCTACAAATAGCAATACGAAGAGAAAAAAATAAACAAAATAACAAGGTTTAAGATAAAACACAAGAAAAAAACCAACTAACAACAAATAATCAGAAAAAAAACAACTAACAGAGAACAGGTTTAAGAAAAACGAGAAATACATATTTATATATATATATATGCGCAAATACACAGAGAGATGAAAGGATGTTTGAGGAAAGGAGGAAGGATGATAAAAGGGATGAGAAGGGAGCTACCTTGATAAAACAGCAATCACACCGTCGAGAAATTTACTTTTTGATAATAAAAATATGTCTAAATCGTTAAAATTATCATTGTAAGTGCTGAGCAATCTGTTCATTATTGAATTTTTAGCATAATTTGAATGATATGTATTAGAAAAGAATAGAGAACCAAGTCTAGTGCGTCTAGAGTGTGGTACACGATAAGTGATCCCCCCACATAGAGAATTAGAATCAATATAGCCATGAATGAGCCCATATAAAAAACTCATGTCTAGGAGAATCCGACGGGATTTCATTGGCATCATTCCATGATGATGAGCGGCAGCACGATGATCATTAAAGTAAACATGTGCCCTGAAGTTTAGATGCTTAAGAAATTTGTTCTGGATACCTTCTAGTCGACGTATATATGTATCATACATGGGGTTCCAAATAGGAGATGCAAATTCAAGAATACTGCGAACATAGGCAAAATACGGTGATTTAACTGCATTCAAATCCTTAAAATCACTGCAAGCTCTCAAGACAAATCCTAGCACTTTGTAAGCCCTAATAAGCCCCTAGTAAGCCCTAAATAGTTAATATAATAAGTCATGATGTTCCTTGTCACCCCTGTTTCAGGGAAGGTCGGCAAAAGTTGTGGGGCTTATGTTCATTTGAGGTTTGGATTTTATTTGTAAGTACAGTGGTGCCTCACACAACGAACGCCTCACACAGCGAACGCTGCACACAACGAACTTCCTGTTCGTTCATTTCACGATTCATACAACGAACTTCGTTTCACACAACGAAGTCGCCGGAGCTTCCACGACTGCTTCGCCCGAGCTTCCACGATCGCTGCCGATGTATTGCATACTCCCGCGCAGGCACTGCAGGCAGTCGTTAGTCACTGCGCCGTATCGCGGCAATCGTTCTTCATTACGAATTAAATCACGCACGTATCACGGCAGTCGTCCTTTTAAGTTAAACTCAATATTTTTTTTATATCATGGCTTCTAAAAAAATAGGAAGGTGATTTCTGTTGAAATGAAACAGGAAATAATTAAAAGGAGTTTGGACAGGTTTTTCATGAATCCATCGGCCAAAAAGCAGAAAATGGATGAAGATGTGCAAGATTCGGTAGACTCTACTTAGTCTGTCTTAA
The DNA here is from genome assembly GCA_951799405.1 of Agapetus fuscipes. NCBI lineage: Eukaryota > Metazoa > Arthropoda > Insecta > Trichoptera > Glossosomatidae > Agapetus > Agapetus fuscipes. The sequence continues at coordinate 3,630,973 of OX637353.1, read as the reverse complement.
AATAAAAAAAATATGTTATTGTTAGATGTATCTCAATAAAAATAACAAAAAAAACTATCTTTTTTTATGTCATCTTAGCATATTTTATGCTACAGAACGAATTATTTTTTTTAACAAACTTTTCGCATAACAAACTTGCTCCCGGAACGAATTAGGTTCGTTGTGTGAGGCACCACTGTACACATTCAGCATTTGTAAGCGCGAACTACACTTGTTGATTATAGATTATAAATTAAATTTAACGTTGTTGAAGGATTTTTCAAACTCAAATTCCTTGACTTATATGTAAGTGTGAGCCTGTATATCCATATTGCAAAAAATGGTTCACTTGACAAATGTTTCCCCTGTTTTTGAAAAGGTTGGCAAAAGTTGCAGGGCTTATGTTCATTACAGGCATTAAATGTAATTTGTTAGTTAACATGCAGCATTTATAAGCGCGAACCCACTCATGTCTCCAGGGGGGCATGCATTGAATATGAATTATAAAAGTTATTGTATCTGTGCAACTTAGATTATATATTCTAATATTTAAAAAAAATCAAGCGCCACAACTATATGTTAGCGTGAAATGACATTTGCCAGTTTGTGGGCGTGCATTCAATTTGAATCATCAAATAACTTTTTTTGCAACTTTAGATTATAAATTAAGATTACAGTTGTTTAAGGATTTTTCAAACTCAAATTCCTTGACTTAAGGGTTAGTATGAGGCTTACCACCCATATCGCATAAATGGGTTCACTTAACAAATGTGTCCCTTGTTTCTGAAAAGGTCAGCAAAAGTTGCAGGGCTTATGGTCATGAGAGGCTGAAATTTTTATTTGTAAATACACATGCAGCATTTGTGCAGGAGTGCATTGAATATGAATTATAAATGTTAATGCGTCTATGCAACTTAGATTGTATATTGTAATAATACTTAAAAAAAATTTAATGCCGCAATAAGTATGGTTTCATATAAAAAGTTGACCTAATCGACAGTCATTATTTCTAAAAAATACATGTTATCTGATTCATCATCTTCTATTTTTTTTTTCTGAGCATCGGTATCATCATCACTTTCATCATCATCATCATCATCATCATCATCATCATCTTCCTGGCTGTTCTCATCATCTGATTCTTGCTTTTTATTTTTTTGTGTTTTATTATTTGTGGAGAGTTTCTGTTCACTTTTATCATCACTTTTATCATCACCATCCTCCTCACTGTCCTCGTCATCTGATTCTTGAATTTTGTTTTTCTTTGTCTCATTATCATTTTGGGAGAGTTTCTGTTTCTTTGGAACTTCTTCTTCATCATCGTTGTTGACATCACTTGTATCATCTTCATCATCTTCCAGTTCAAAATCACTGAAAAAAGTACAAAGAAAATGATTACTTTGAGGTCTAAGTGTCTGGTACATTTATTTATTAACTAGCTGACCCCGCAGATTTTATCCTGCCTTTTTTTTATAAATGAGATTCAATAGTTTTGTGGATTTGTAAATTTGGGAATGGCTGTTCTTCAGAAAATGGAAAAGATGAGCGAAGAAATCTTATTTTGAAGTGATCATTGTAACTATTGTAGTGAGACGGCATCGCCCAATAACTTACAACAATTGAGCGTGCATATTTTCATGGACATTATATCAAATGAAATTGGGCTCATTTAAAGATATTGAAGTACTATGGATTGCAGTTATGAAAGATGTTGTAGCCTTTAAAATTTCAGGAGGTGTATATGGATGTTGTAGCCTTTAAAATTTCAGGAGGTGTATATGAAAGTTGTATATCTTTTGTCATTTTCACACTGTAATTGGTATTTCAACCATAATTTCATTGCTTAATCCCAATAAAAGAATGCTGTCGTTCTATTGGGCAGAAGGAAACGTTTTCTGTGTACATCTCAAAAATAATTAAATTATCATTTATAGGTTTTAATGATGCTTTAAATAAAGCTAGTTGAAATCGTTGATGTATAGTGTATACATATTTAAAATCAAAGTATTTTTTATTAAACGTTGTTTTATTTTCACAATATAATATTGTGAAAATAAAACAACGTTTATAAAAATACTTTGATTTTAAATAAAATGAATTTTCACTGTGTGAAACACAAACCCTACAATATGTATACATATTGATTGATATTAGAAGAAATAAAATCAATAAGATAATTTAGGGTATGTATGGAAGCGAGGCCTGGACGGTGAATGAAAGTGAAATTAGTAAAGTCCATACTGTTGAAATGGACTTTCTAAGAAGTATGATTGGGAAAAAACGGAGTGACAGGGTGAGGAATGATTTTGTAAGAGAAGAATGTGGTGCAAGAGAAAGTGTGAAAGTGAAGATTAAAAGAAGTTTGTTAAGATGGTTTGGGCATATGGAGAGAATGAATGAGGAAAAACTGATGAAGAAAGTATATGTTGGTAGAATAGATGGATGTCGTGGTAGAGGAAGACCGAGAAAGGTATGGATGGACCAAATATCCGAAATTGCGAATGAATGGAATATCCAGAGTCATAATAAAAGAAGAGCTTGTATGAAGAAGGTTATGACTCTGGAGGAAATGAAAGAAGTATGTAAGGATAGAAAGAAATGGCGGTTGATCTGTGATGTTGGCGGCTGGGGTTTGTTGAAGTAAAATCGGTTTTATGATTTAGTTTTTTATGTCCATGTATAATGTATATATTGTTATTTATTGATTTTAAAAAATGTAATTTGTCATGTATGTTCCTTGACTTATAGGTTGTTATGCGGCTGACCACCCATACTGTAAAAATTGGTTCATTTTGCCAATGTCACCCTTGTTTCAGGGAAGGACGGCAAGAGTTGCAAGGCTTATGTTCATTTGAGATTGGGTTTTTATATTGTAGGTCCACATGCGGCATGTGTTAGCGCGAAATTATACATATCTGCTTGTGGGAATGCATTTAATATAAAACTTAAATGATATATATCTTTGCAGCTTAGATTAGATTAGATTAGATTAGGGTAGATCATTGTTTTGGATGTCCATATTATTGTTTATTGATTTTAAAAACATAATTTATTGTGTATGTTCCTTGACTTATAGGTTGGTTTGCGGCTGACCACCCATGCTGCAGAAAATGATTCACTTTGCCAATGGCACACCTGTTTCAGGGAAGGTCGGCAAGAGTTGTTGGGCTTATGTTCATTTGAGATTGGGTTTTTATATTGTAGGTCCACATGCGGCATGTGTTAGCGCGAAATTATACATATCTGCTTGTGGGAATGCATTTAATATAAATCTTAGGTAATAATTTGAAGTTGAATGCAAGAAAGACGAAAGTTTTGATTTTTGAAAGAGATGATGAAAATATGAATTATGAATTTAAAATTAATGGAATGAATGTTGATGTTGTAAATGAGTTTGTATATTTGGGAAGTAAGTTTGAAAAAGATGGAAGAATGGCCGGTGAATTTGAAAGAAGAATAATGAAAGGCAGGTGTGTACTGGGTGCGACCGCTTGCATCGCCAGGAACCAAAATCTCTCAAAAAATGTTAGATTGGCGGTGCACGATGGTATACTAGTGCCAACCTTGATGTATGGAAGTGAAGCCTGGACGGTGAGTGAAAGGGAAATTAGTAAAGTCCATACAGTAGAAATGGACTATCTAAGAAGTATGATTGGGAAAAAACGAAGTGACAGGGTGAGGAATGATTTTGTAAGAGAAGAATGTGGTGTAAGGGAAAGTGTGAAAGTGAAGATTAAAAGAAGTATGTTAAGATGGTTCGGGCACTTGGAGAGAATGAGTGATGAAAGATTGACGAAGAAAGTATATATTGCTAGAATAGATGGATGTCGTGGTAGAGGAAGACCGAGAAAAGTATGGAAGGATCAAATCTCTGAAATAGCGAATGAATGGGATATCCAGAGTCATAATAAAAGGAGGACTTGTATGAAAAAGGTTATGACTCTGGATGAAATGAAAGAAGTATGCAAGGACAGGAAGAAGTGGCGGCTAATCTGCAATGTTGATTTCTAATGTTGGTGTATTCATTTGCTACATTTTTTGCATAGGAAATTTTTGACTTTTTTTGTACAGATTTCTTTGTAAGGTTTTGTTCTTTTTTATATTTAAATGTAATTTATTATTCATATTCCTTGACTTATAGGTTGGTATGAGGCTGACCACCCATACTGTAAAAAATGGTTCACTTTGCCAATGTCACCCCTGTTTCAGGGAAGGTCGGCAAAAGTTGTGGGGCTTATGTTCATTTGAGGTTTGGATTTTATTTGTAAGTACACATTCAGCATTTGTAAGCGCGAACTACACTTGTTGGTTTGTGGGCATACATCTGAGAGCTTTAAATGAATATATCCTTGCAACTTAGATTATAGATTATAGATATAGTACTGGGCACATAACCTTTTGTTATTTTTATTTATTTAGTTTTATTTATTGAGAAAAGAAACACATGTTGACTTCTTTTATTTTTATTCCGGAAGTAACATTTTTAATTCTTCTTCTTCTATTTACTTAATGATGATGATGAACTGTGCACTTGGCTTGTAGCCAAGCGCACAGTGTGTCGTCTAGAACATGCTAGCTGGACAAAATTAGTCAATTAGACAAAATTTTGTCCAGCTAGCATGTTCTAGACGACACACTGTGCGCTTGACTTGAGATGGGTTGGCAACATTGACATAATAATAAATAGACTACGTGTTCCATACAAAAGAAACGACGAAATATGGAGCCAACTCTAGAAGGGTCAAATGACAAATTCAAATATTGGTCACACAGTGTCTACACATGTAGTACACAAAAAATCATTTTTTGCATCTTGAGCCGGGCACGTTTGTGTTGAATACTTTATTGTCCATCTGACAGATGTTTTTTACATTGTATGCGAAGACAGTATATCTTTGTCTTGCTCTGCCGACACGATGTACCAATGGATGCTCTGAAACGAATGGGAATAAAGTTCTGTACACACATATATGGTTTTTACGCAATGTTATATGATTAGTTCAAACCAATGACACCAAAATCCATTTGTGTACAGAACTTTTACGATCAAAACGGTCACAGATCGCCCTGGCAAAAAAATATTACCAGAGCCGATTCAGGGTATGAATAAATAATAAAAACAAAAAAGATTTTCATATTTAATTATTTAAAATCAAAATATAACTTGTATATGGTTACGGGACGAGTAAAATTAATCGGTGCGACGACAAAATGTACATTGATAGAATGTCCACGGACATAATGTACACGGACAAAATGTCCCCCCGACAAAATTTCCACCCGACCAAATGTCCACCGACAAAATGTCCACCGACAGAATGTCCACCAACAGAATGTCCATCGACACAATGTTCACGGACGAAATGTCCAAGTGACAAAATGTCCACGCGACGAAATGTCCACGCGACAAAATGTCCACCGTCATAATGTACACGGACAAAATGTCCCTCTGATAAAATTTCCACCCGACAAAATGTCCACGGACAAAATGTCCCCCGACAGAAGATCCACCAACAGAATGTGCATCGACACAATGTCCACGGACAAAATATCCACGTGAAAAAATGTCCACGCGACAAAATGTCCACGCCACAAAATGTCCACCGACATAATGTGCACCGATACAATGCCCACGGACAAAATGTTCACCCGACAGAATGTCCACCCGACAAAATGTCCACCGACATAATGTCCACCGATACAATGTCCCCGCGACAAAATGTCCACCGACATAATGCCCATCAATGCAAATACAAAATACCAAACAAATACAATGCCCACGGACAAAATGTTCACCCGACAGAATGTCCACCCGACAAAATGTCCACCGACATAATGTCCACCGATACAATGTCCCCGCGACAAAATGTCCACCGACATAATGCCCACCAATGCAAATACAAAATACCAAACAAATACAATGTCCACGGACAAAATGTCCACCCGACAGAATGTCCACCGACACAATGTCCACCGATACAATATCCACGGACAAACATGTCATCCGACAAAATGTCCACCCACAAAATGTCCACGGAAAGAATGTCCACTGACATATGTCTCACCGACATAATGTCCACCGATACAATGTCCACGGACAAAATGTTCACCCGACAGAATGTCCACCCGATAAGATGTCCACCGACATAATGTCCACCGATACAATGTCCACGGACAAAATGTCCACCCGAAAGAATGTCCACCGACACAATGTCCACCGATACAATATCCACGGACAAACCTGTCCTCCGACAAAATGTCTACCCACAAAATGTCCACGGAAAGAATGTCCACTGACATATGTCTCACCGACATAATGTCCACCGATACAATGTCCACGGACAAAATGTTCACCCGACAGAATGTCCACCCGACAAAATGTCCACCGACATAATGTCCACCGATACAATGTCCACGGACAAAATGTCCACCCGACAGAATGTCCACCAACACAATGTCCACCGATACAATGTCCACGGACAAACATGGCCCCCGACAAAATGTCCACCGGCAGAATGTCAACCGACAGAATGTCTATCGACAGAATATTCACGGAAAGAATATCCACTGACATAATGTCCCACCGACATAATGTCCACGCGACAAAATGTCCACCCACAAAATGTCCACGGAAAGAATGTCCACTGACATATGTCCCACCGACATAATGTCCACTGATACAATGTCCACGGACAAAATGTTCACCCGACAGAATGTTCACCCGACAAAATGTCCACCGACATAATGTCCTCCGATACAATGTCCACGCGACAAAATGTCCACCGATACAATGTCCACGGGCAAAATGTCTACCCGATAGAATGTCCATCGACACAATGTCCACCGATACAATGTCCACGGACAAACATGTTCCCCGACAAAATGTCCACCGGCAGAATGTCAACCGACAGAATGTCCACCGACAGAATGTCCACGGAAAGAATGCCCACCGACATATGTCCCACCGACATAATGTCCAACGATACAATGTCCATGGACAAAATGTTCACCCGACATAATGTCCACCGGCAGAATGTCAACCGACAGAATGTCCACGGAAAGAATGCCCACCGACATATGTCCCACCGACATAATGTCCACCGATACAATGCCCATGGACAAAATGTTCCCCCGACATAATGTCCACCGACAGCATGTCCATTGTCATTATTTAGTCATGTCATTATTTTGAGTACAACCCTGGGCGCTGTTGTCCCTTTCTTACACACGCTGGAACACTATCTATCTAGTGAACGCGCTCCTCTAGCACGCGACTGTTAATAATTCGTTCAAAATATAAATAAAACGTTAATTAGCATATAAAAAACATAAAATTACTTGTGAAATGTGATTCCATCCACTTTTTAATTTTTTTCGGACCTATTTTTGCATCCTTTCACTAAAAAAAACATTTTTATTGAGATGTTAACGATCCGAGCGCTGACGAAGTAATGAGGGCAAAACCGAGCATTACAATTTCACGCGGATCGAGGTTCAGCGCTTCAGTCCAAAAAATAGGCGACATTATTTTGGTCTGGACTTCATCTCTATACCTTTATAACTCTATGGTTGGCAAGCGTGTGGAAGCCCCATGAACTTTACACCTAGTATGATTTTTTTCATAATACTCTAGTATCGAGTATTCGAGAAAAATGTATGTGAACTTGAAAAGCACCTCTAGCCAAAAAAGCTTGAACAATTTCAATAGACTCCAAGCTTATTGTCATAATTGGACAATATTATATCGGCTCGGGTGAAATAGCCGAGAATGGCCGAGAACTGCCGAAAGCCCACCGCAAACCTATTGTCACAATAGACTGCCTGTTCTCACAATAGGAAATCCCTCTAATAGGATTTTGACGGTTCCTACAATCAACCACATTTCATTCTCAGAATAGACCGTCAATTCCTACAATAGGATATTTTTCAATAGACTTATCCAATTGAAAAATTTCTCTCAGTGTATCTTCAGGACAATGACATTTCAAAAATTAAAAAAAAAAATCCTCTTATTCCCTTTACAATACATACTGATTAAAATAAATGCGCAGGGAACACATTTTAATTTTTAATTTTATTCTTATTCATTTTGTTTAGCGTTGTAAAGTAGCTATATTCAGGGATATTATAGTTCATTTCACCGGCGCTATGCGTCTCCGTTAACACTATAACATCCGGTGAACATTTAATGTTTTTAATGTTAGTACAAATTCGTTAAAGTTTTTTTCGATGCTTCTTATATTCATATGAAATAGCAATAGCATAGTATCGGATTTATGTAAATTGATGTTTGTATCATTTATCGAGTCAAAAACGCGGTCATCAATGTTCATTTTTTTATCAATAATATTATAATTGAAGTTAACCATTTTTTAAGTGAAAAGTTGGATAAACATATATTATTATTCATAATCAATTCGTTATTTTGCTATTCTAATCATTTTTTGTCTATAATTACATATTGTGCTAGTTGTTTTGTGGTTTGTATCACTTGTTGCTCTGTATTTAATGTTTAAGAAATGGCAGTTGCTGCAGATCGGGTTGTTCTTCAAATTTGTGCATTTATTCCTTGACTTATAGGTTGGTATGAGGCTGACCACCCATACTGTAAAAAATGGTTCACTTTGCCAATGTCACCCCTGTTTCAGGGAATGTCGGCAAGAGTTGCAGGGCTTATGTTCATTTGAGGTTTGGATTTTATTTGTAAGTACACAATCAGCATTTGTAAGCGCGAACTACACGTGTTTGTTTGTGGGCATACATCTGAGAGCTTTGAATGAATATATCCTTGCAACTTAGATTATAGATTATAGATATAGATTCAAATTTAACAATGAAGGACAAAGCGAGAAGCATCCATTCATTTATAAGGTCTCATCATCCAAAAAATTCCCTTCATTATTAACATCTATAATCATAATTATAATCTAAGTTGCAAGGATATATTCATTTAAAGTTCTCAAATGCATGCCCACAAACAAACACGTGTAGTTCGCGCTTACAAATGCTGAATGTGTACTTACAAATAAAATCCAAACCTCAAATGAACATAAGCCCTACAACTTTTACCGACCTTACCTGTCGTAGGGGTGACATTTGCAACACTAAATTTCGATGTGAATTATGGACAGGTCAAAAGGCAAATCTGGCAAATAAACCCTCAGATCCTAAATCAGTGTCCGAATTTTCAAGGCAGAATGCTGTTAAGTGATTTGCAAATGCAATAAAAACCAGCACACATACCAGCCTGACGGGCTTCCCGCTCAGCAGGGAGAGCACCAGCGGGGCCTCTGGCTCAGCTCTGACCTTGGGATCCGACTGCTCCTCCACCTGGCCCTTGTTGGCTTCCAAGGTCACCGACAGCAGGTCAACGATGGACTTGATTTTCTGCGCTTCATTCTGAGAAATTCATGCCAGAGTTGAGCTTCATCATAAAACTAATGATATTATTATACATTTTGAATGTTTATAATATCTATGGAACATTTATAATATCTAGGGATGTCACACACAATCAACCTGTTAAAAGTGCTCTACACTCTGTGCTCCTGGTAGATCCCTAACAAAGCTACTTTTAACCCTTCAACTGCGGGCGATACACATAGGCGTCAAGTGTTAACTTGAACACAGTGCGGCTTTCAATCATATACGTCATCCAACTTTCAACTCATCCCTGACATCTGTGTTCAAGAATTCAGAAGTCTGCCAGTGGAAATATTGACAGTGGGGGTATTCATACAGCCAGAATATTCAGAAGTGAAAAGGTTAAAGTGGCGCTGGGCAGAATATGGTGATACATTAAAAGATGAGCAGGATGTTCCCTGACTTACTTGTGACTGTGTGAGTCTTGGCATTGATGTGTATCCACTGACTATCTCCACAATGTCCTCGGTCAGGTCAGTGTTTCCAGACCTGAGGAGGCAGTTCATAACATGGTGCTCAAAAAGCAGCCGGCAGAAGGTCACGTACTTCACCTGTTTGTTGCTAAAAGAGCCCTGCAACAATAGAGGAAATTGTGTTAATAATATTATATTCATTGATAAGGAGTTTTAATATTAGAATGATTTATTAGGTGAGCGCTGTTTTTGTGTAAATCACACCTCAAGAGCCGTCTTCAAGCTTGGGCATCGCTATAGATGGCTATGGATTCTCAAGCAACACCCAGTTGCTGTAAGGCTAGACGGACCTTTGATAAAGGTTTATGAATTTTTCAACCTGGCGAAGAGCATATTTGAAAATATAATTTGTATTTTTAAGTATGTATCTGTTCACACAGTTATAATAATAATAATAATAATTTATTCATAAAACTGTTTTTCAGAAGATTAACATAAGGTGCAGCTTTTTAACTTAAGTAAGAAAATAATACATGTGCCTGAACTAGGAAAACCTGTGTCTCAGGCGTGGAGAGCTTCTATACAATATATCTGTATAACTTTCTGATATTAATGATACACAAAAAATACTTAACATTACATTTTTACATGTCTCTGAATAAAATGAGTTAAAATATTGAAATAAATGTTATTTAAACTTAAAATGGAATAAGAGAATAATAATACATGTGCCTGAACTAGGAAAATCCTGTATCTCAGGCGGGGAGGGCTTTGTGAGCAATATGTACTCAGAGGTGGGCACAGATAACCAAAATTTATCTGTACAGATTATCTGTAGATAATTTCCCAAAAGTCCAGCCAAATCATCTTAGATAACAGATAAAGATGATGGCCAAAAAAATCATCTAGATAAAAAGATAATCGCCGATAAATTATCTAGATAAAAAGATAACGAAAAAGATAACTTTATTGTGTTCTTTATAAAAACGGTTATGACTGAAGGAAATGAAAGAAGAACCTATATAAGAACCAAACAAATGGGGGTTGATCTGTAATGTTGGTAGCAAAGACTTGACTTTAAAAAAAAATGTAGGTATTCTGTACAACTTTCTACGTTCTCTTTATATACATACTTAGTAAATACAGACGGTATCAATTGGAATACTTTTTTATTGTTCCTAGATCATAGGTCAATATGAGGCTGACTACCCCCAATGTAAGAATTGGTTTACTTTTCCAGTGTCACCCATGTTTCAATGAAGATTGGTAGGAGTTAAAGGGCTTGTGATAATTTAAAATGGAGGTTTATACTCGCCTTTGTAGTGACACATTGTCATAAAAGGCGCTATATAAATTCTGTGTTTATTATTATTATTATTATATTGTAGGGTCACATGCGGCATGTGTCTATTGTGTAAGGCAAAATTATAGGCGTCTGCTTGTGGCAATACATTATTAATGAATCATAAAAGTTTGTAGATTTTTGCAACTGTGGACTTACAACATAAGAACCCAATCTCAAATGAACGTAAGTCCCACAACTCTTGCCATCCTTCCCTGAAACAGGGGGGACATGGGCAAAGTGAACCATTTGTTACAGTATGGGGGGTCAGCCTCATACCAAAATGTATGTGGGAGGAGCACTGTGACGACTACCGATTAACATAAGTTTTCCCTTATGCTTGGCAAAACTGAGGACGGCCCCCTTACCTGTAAAAATAAAAAGTTTCCACTCGCCACATGTGAAGCACTTCGGGTATAACGTGACAAGAAGTTATACTATATGTATAGCTTACTGGTGTTTTTTTTTCATTGTGTTCATGTTTATTCCTTGAATTATAGGATGGTATGAGGCTGACCACTCATACTGTAAAAAAAAAACACTTTGCCAATGTCCCCCCTATTTAAAGTAAGTTCGACAAGAGTTGCAGGGCTTATGTTCATAAACAAAGGCGCACCTCGGTTTCTATTTTTTACGACAATGACAAGACGATTTGTTGACTGGTTTTAATATTTTGTTTTAATTAATTTACTATTGTTTCAAAGTCCGGTCGAAAGCTCAGTTGCTAGAGTGCTTGTATACATCCCGTGAGTTCGGGTTCGAATCCCACCGAGAGTGTTAGAAATAATTTCCCGTTTCGGTGTTTATTTCAAACCCCAAATAGAATTCCGGCAAGGTTTAATCAGCCTTCACAAGAATTAAGTACCAGCCCTCTCAGGAGCTGGGAAACCCCCACATCGACTGCAGTGGTTGGTGTAAGGCCGGTCCCTTACCTGTAAAAATAAATAGGTTCAACTCGCCAATGCGACTCCTTCGGGGATAACGCTGCCAGAAGTTACACTATATGTGTAGCTTAGTTGCATTTTTTTTAGTTGCGTTACTTCATTTTTTTTTTTGCGCCTTTGGGATGCCCAAGGGTCATGAAAAGGCGCCATACAAAGGAACTCATTATTACTCATCAGAACACATTATTATTTACTTGAAAGAAATGGTGGTTGATCTGTAATGTTGGCGGCTAGGGTTTTTTAAATTGGAATTTGTTTCATATTTAGTTTTTGATGTCCATGCGTCTTATATTTTTACTTTCTTGCTATAAAGAAAGTTTTGATTTGGTGTGAAATTTTTGTTGTCCTGGTACAGGACATGCCAAAAAACACTATCTTTCAAAAACGTCCGTCTGTATGTGTGTGTGTGTGTGTGTGTGTGTGTGTGTGTGTGTGTGTGTGTGTGTGTGTGTGTGTGTGTGGGTGTGTGTGTGTGTGTGTGTGTGTGTGTACACCACAAACCAACAAGTGTAGTTCGCGCTTACAAATGCTGAATGTGTACTTACAAATAAAATCCAAACCTCAAATGAACATAAGCCCCACAACTTTTGCCGACCATCCCTAAATTAAAAAAAATTAAACTAAACTAAATTTTAAGATGATAATAATATATAATAATAATAATAGTTCACAGTTCTCATCAAGATCATCTTCATCATCATACTTCACGCTGAAGAAGCCCGTCGTAGAAAGGGACGAAACGTCCGGAAGCTCCAGCTCCCATAGACCACGGCAACAGATTCCGGAAAACATCACTCCAGCAATAATAATAATATTAGGATAATTTATTTGGTGAGTGCTGTTCTTGTGTGTATCACACTTCAAGAGCCCTCTGCGAGCTTGGTCGTCGCTGTAGAAAGCACCAATTCTCAAGCAACATCCAGTTGCTGTAAGGCTGGACGGACCTTTAGTGACCGGTCTTTCTAATCTAATCTAAGTTGCAAAGATATGTTACATTGGAGATTCACATTACATGCATTCTCACAATCAGACATGTACACGTTTGCGCTTGCACATGCCTCATGTGAGCCTACAACATAAAAACCAAATCTCAAATGGACATACACCCTGCAACTCTTGCCGTCCTTCCCTGTAACAGGGGTGACATTGGCAAAGTGAACCAATTTTTACAGCATGCATGGTCAGCCGCATACCAACCTATAAGTTTGGTAAAGGGTTTGGTAAAGGTATATGAATTTTTAACCAAGCAAAGAGCATATTTGAAAATATTATTTGTATTTTTATTGATTGTAGAGGCATTAACTTTGTAATCCTTCATTTTAACACATTGTTTGCGGGACACTAGTTAACTCGTCATACACTTTTTTATAGTAACGTGCGGGAGATGTGTAAACTCGTTTTGTCACACCTAGCGGTAGGGCGCGGGAAACTTGTTAAAACATCAAACTTGTTAAGGCATCAAACGGGTGGGGGGCCATGCGATACCTACCCTCAGCGGTCCCCGATCTGTCTACCTGCCGATACAATGAGTTTGAGACGGGACAAAAAATAATAACTGTAAAAATAAACAGACATAATATTGAAATTTTAAACAAAGGATTTTGTTTTTGCACTTTCGTTCGTCTCTCCAGTAACTTCTATATCCTGCTTTCGTTAGGACGTTTTATATTCGTAGACGTTTATACACTATTAGGTTATAGTTTTTTTTAAATTATGTGCTAAAAATTTCAAAATAACATTGATATTCTGTAGGAATAAATGATTTCGATTGTGAAATAGTGTTTTTTCTATGATTCCCAAGAAAGTAGAATGTTTTTGTACACAAAAAAACAAAAATATAGATATTGTGTTAAATAAATAAACGGAGACGTATTTTTAAAGTAAAAAACTAAAAGTTTCATTGAAAAATATCAAATAGATTGTAAGATATAAATGTTTTACGAAAAGTCTAATGTTGGTGTGCGAAAATTTCAAAAAACACCCGCTCTACGCCGCCATCTGGCGAAAAAATTCCCTCATACATAGTGTTTTGTTAATTTTTTTATTATTAAATATCCAATATAAATTGTAATTATTTAAGTAATTATTATAATATGATATGATCATGGCAAAAATTAATTCTTCCATTAAAGGAGAAGACCTATTTTGTAACATTAAATTTCAAGAGATAAAAAGAAAAACCACACAAAAAACACTGATGATGCAAATGGATGTTTGCGAAACCGGTTGTGGTATTAAATTAAATAAAATACTCGAAAACAAAGTGGTTTTTCTTTTTATCTCATATTATTTGTATTTTATAAAAATATTCTGTTACCTGTTCAAAATCATCATCCTTTTGGATTTCTTCTCGCATTATTGTGTTTTGTTCAAATGTCCTGAAAATAAAATGAAAAAATTATCAAATTTTCATATGTATATGTTGGTAGAATAGATGGATGTCGTGGTAGAGGAAGACCGAGAAAGGTATGGATGGACCAAATATCCGAAATTGCGAATGAATGGAATATCCAGAGTCATAATAAAAGAAGAGCTTGTATGAAGAAGGTTATGACTCTGGAGGAAATGAAAGAAGTATGCAAGGATAGAAAGAAATGGCGGTTGATCTGTGATGTTGGGCGGCTAGGGTTTGTTAAAGTGAAATTGGTTTTATGATTTAGTTTTTTATGTCCATGTATATATTGTTATTTATTGATTTAAAAAAATGTAATTTGTAATGTATGTTCCTTGACTTATAGGTTGTTATGCCGCTGACCACCCATAATATAAAAATTGGTTCACTTTGCCAATGTCACCCCTGTTTCAGGGAAGGACGGCAAGAGTTGCAAGGCTTATGTTCATTTGAGATTGGGTTTTTATATTGTAGGTCCACATGCGGCATGTGTTAGCGCGAAATTTTACATATCTGCTTGTGGGAATGTATTTAATATAAATCTTAAATGATATATTTTTGCAGCTTAGATTAGATTAGATTCATCATGTTTAACACATCGTTTGCGGGAAACTAGTTAACTCGTCATACACCTTTTTATAGTAACGTGCGGGAGACGTGTTAACTCGTTTCGTCGCGGGAAACTTGCAAAAACGTGGCAACAAAATTAAAAAAATAAATAAAATGAAAAGGTGAAAATTTCAAAAAACACCCACTCAAAAAACGCCATCTGGCGGGAAAATGCCCGCATACAAAGTGTTAATATGACGACTTTTACAATGATGAGGATCTATCTATCATCTAAGCTGCAAAGATATATTAACATTTAAGGCTCATATCAAATGCATGCCCACAAACAGACACGTGCAGTTCACGGTTACAAATGCTGAATGTGTACTAACAAATTAAAATCCAAACCTCAAATGAGCATAAACCGAGCAACTTTTGTGGACCTTCCCTGAAACAGAGGTGACATTGGCAAAGTGAACCATTTTTTAAAGTATGGGTGGTCAGCCTTATACCAATGTAAATATCTGTAATAATCTATTATCTAAACTGCAAAGATATGTTAACATTTAAGGCTCATATTAAATGCACGCCCAAACAGGCACATGTAGGTTCGCGCCTACACACTCTGCATGTAAATAAACAAAGCCTCACATGAACATAAACCTTGCAACTCCTAGTGTATTTCCCTGAAACCAGGGTGGCATTGGCAAAAGTGCTTGTGATAATGTTCAACATGGTGTTTGTTTAAAATGTGCTTCAAGATTTAAAGCCGCGCTCTCCGAAGATTTATTATGAGTCTTGCCGAAAGTGTTGAAGGCGAGAATAATATAATTTATAAAAGAGGATAATCAACTAAAACTTTATAACACACTTTTATTTATATTCACCATCAGAATATTCACAAAACACAACTTACAAATAATAACAAATTAATATGTTTGTTGCTCTGAAGCCAGGGAAGCAATTCTCTTTTTTTCTCAAGGTCAGTCCTCTTTTGTTTTTTCCATTCCATATTCAAATTTTATTCCATCTTAAAATATTGCTTTGTTCTTTTTTTCCCTACATACTTATTTCTGTACCTTAGAGCATAAACAATGGTAGTCCACTTTTTTGCGTTTTTGAGATTAAGAATAAGATTAAGAGTTAATGATGCAGTAATTATTATAACAATTAGCTGTTCTATAAGTGGTAAAAATATTGGAGTCCTGGGACTCATAGTTACTGAGATATAAGTGTAATAAATATGGGATGCACATAAAAGTGCGAGCATAAACCACGGAAGTTCCAAACACGTGGTTCACATTACTTCACATTAAATAAATATCGATAAAAGAAGATAAACAGTTTTCACAGATCAAAAAAAAAACAAACACTTAACAATTAAACTATAAAAAATAAAACCTAGGAACATTTTCTATAAAAAAAGTATAATATGGATTATATTGTTGATTGTAAAAATGTTATTTGTGGTGTATGTTCATTATAGGTTGGTATGCCGCTGACCACCCATGCTGTAAAAAAATGGTTAACTTTGCCAATGTCACCCCTGTTTCAGGGAAAGTCGGCAAGAGTTACTTCCAAAAGTTAGTTAAGAGGGCATGTTCATTTGAGATTGGGTTTTTTATATTGTAGGTTCACATGCAGCATGTGTGAGCGCAAAATTATGCGTGTCTGCTTGTAGGAATGCATTTAATCTGAATCTCAAATGATACATATCTTTGCAACTGAGATTGAGATTTAGATTTAGACCCCTGGTTCAGGGAAGGTGGTGATAATTGCAGCATTTGAGATCAGGGTTCCCGCCATTTTTGAACCATCACAAGCATCGTGTGTTTTAGCGTGTCTACTTTTAGCATTTGGTGAGAATTTTTAATGATAGTAATGTTTGCATAGATTACAATAGTTGTTATAATTATCACATTCGTACTTACATGAAAATTCACAGATTTTATGTCAAAAAAACTTCAGCGCACCTGCAGCGTACACAGATTTGGAGAGAATAATTAATCACATCCACTCACTTCAAAGACAGCGTGCGAAGTGCGCCGTCGCCCGTCATGCGAATTCCGAATGCTCCCAGAGAATGTTCCAGAGACGCGACGCCGACTACCCGCCTTGCATGTTTGTGTTAATATAAATTTAACGGTTTTTTAACAGTAATCCTTAAACTTCCTGTTTTTTTTTTACATTTATTAAAACCTCAGATAAATTTAATGGACAGTTAGCTATTTGATTGTTTATCTGACCATTGAAAAACGGTCCTTAAGTATATTAAACATGGTTAACTTTGCCAATGCCACCCCTGTTTCAGGGAAAGTCGGCAAGAGTTACTTCCAAAAGTTAGTTAAGGAAGCATGTTCATTTGAGATTGGGTTTTTTTTTATATTATAGGTTCACATGCGGCATGTGTGAGCGCGAAATTATCTTTGCAACTTAGATTTAGATTAGATTAGACTCAAATATTTTATTACTTAATTAATCTATTTATTCTATTATCTAAGTTGCAAGGATATATTCATTTAAAGCTCTAATACTTACAATAAATTAAAAACACATTTTTATACAACACTTTTCATACTTTCTTTGATTATAATTTATTTTAGTAGCATTTTTTTTTCAAGTATGCAATGAAAGTTGTTATAACAGTGTTTTTCTCAGTTCGCATATGCAATGGATTTTCATTGTGTACACCACCAAATTTTTTAAAGTAGTTATTTTGCTTACAAAACAATGGAGAACTCTTGGATTTCATCTAAATGCATTATATATATATGTATGCGTATTATTTTGTGTACATGTGTTTTTGACACTGCAGAACGGCACAGTGACAAAACGACACATGACAGAACGACTCATGACAGAACGAAACATAAAAACGACACATGACAGAACGACTCATGACAGAACGAAACATAAAAACGACACATGACAGAACGACACATGACACAGGCCATCACAATAACAGTATATCGCATGATTAAACATCACTATGACAAAACAACACAGAAAAAAATCATTATGACAAAACAACACAAGGACAAAACATAAGATGACTAAACATAACATACCGAAAACAGAACATACCTAAACGGCACACGAAAAAAAATCACAAATGACAGAACGACTTGTGATGTTATTTGTCCTTGTGTTGTTATGTTATGTATCGTTCTGTTATGTGTCGTTTTGTTATGTATTGTTCCAATATGTGCCGTTCTGTCATGTCTCGTCCTGTCATGTGTCGATCTGTAATCTGTCGTCCTGTCATGTGTCGTTCTGTCATGCGTCGTTCTGTCATGTGTCGTTCTGTCATGTGTCGTTCTGTCATATGTCGTTCTGTCATGAGTCTTTCTGTCGTGTGTCACAATGTAACGTGTCTTTATATCATGTGTTGCTATGTCATGTCTCTTTAAGTCATGTGTCGTTTTGTTACTGTGTCGTTCTAACATCGGGCTGCATTTTTTCGGTTAAGGCTAGTTCGCACGAGGCCACTGATTTAGTCAAGTACCGAGTAATTTAGTAGTGGGCGGGGCGCTACTCGCCCGTGAAGCGTTCGCATTACGGTCCAGTACAGTACACAAGTGCGAAGTTGGCTGCAGAAAGCCCTTTCTATAATGGCGGAAAATTTGAATTGGCTGCAGTTTGAAAATATTAATTGAGTATTAAAATCATGTTATTATAAAGCCCTTTAAATTGGCTATAGTTTGGTAATATTAACTGATTTATGCCCGGCCACCTAGCTAGGAGCCTGTTTAGCAAACAACTTCGAAACTCGACTTTTGTAAATTCGAAATGTATTTTATGGTTTATAAAATAATATACACATTTTAAATAAAAACAACACATGACTATTTGACGTTTATAATAATATCTACCATTTACGCTGCAAACATTATTTTTTAATTGAATTTTTATCTTTTCAATGATGTGTACAAAGTATATTTTGTATGCACACACTATAATACGGCTCGTAGTCTGCAGCTGCATTCAGATGCATTTCTCTGTTGCGTTTTTCGTTGTTGACAATTAATATCTATATTCGACATGTAAAATCGGCATTTTCAAATACACGGCGGTCACCAATCAATTATCAAGTTAAAGAAGAAACATGGTTCAACTTTTCAGAGGCTGACCGCGAGAAACTTGTTCAATCCTGCTACATACGCCTCTCACGTCTGTCACAGATACCAGCTGATGGCTTACAGTGGCATAAAATTGTAATGCCTCTAATTAGTTATCCCCGTGTGTCACTGAATTGTTTCTGTACAAAACAATAAGTAACAATCCATCTGAAGGATATCATAAGGCCTGTGATATGACAAATTTATGGTAGGTACCTATAAACATCGATCAATGTAAAAGATCAATGTTTTTAAATACGTAATAAATTCATGGACGATAATAGTTATTTCCACAACATCTTTACCAAAACTATATTTGTACAGCTCTATTGTCAGCAAGGAGCTACATGATTGTATTTTCGACAGCTGATATCCGCACCAAAAATCGATGTCATACTATTCTTATCGAAAAAAAATTACCTTTCTCAAAACTTTTTGGACGTAGATAAGTCCTAGCTGTAACTGTAACTGTAACTGTAACTGTAACTGTAACTGTAACTGTAACTCTGTCGCCATTCCGCTAGGGGTGGCCAGAGCCCCTGCAGAGTTGCCTCCATTTTTTCCTATCCTGACATACCTCTTTCAATTCCTTCATATCCATCACCTTTTTCATGCATTTTCTTCTTTTACGCTCACTTTGTATATCCCATTCCTTCACAATCTCCTCAATCTGATCACTCCATACTTTTCTCGGTCGTCCCTTCCCTCTTTTTCCTTTCACACTTTCTTTGTATACATACTTTGTCAGTCTATCATCTTTCATTCTTTCCACATGCCCAAACCATCTCATCACATTCTTTTGTACTTTAGCTTTCACATCCTCTTTCAAATTACATTCTTTTTTTACCCATTCATTCCTAACTCTATCCCTCAAAGTTTTTCCTGTCATACTTCTCAAATGCTTCATTTCCACCGTACATACTTTACTCATTTCGCTATATTCTCAGCAACTTCTATATTCTCAAGAGTTTCTAAAAAACCAAGGATATCGGTGTGCATATCCACTTATTTACAGTTTAAACATGACATAACCTCACTGACAGGTCGCTAAGTTTAGGGAGCGGAACATCGGGCTCGCAAATATAAGAAGTTCTTAAGTACTTAAATATTTTTAAACAGCACTTTATCTTTAAATATTCTTGCTGAAAACGGGCATTATCTTTTCAAACTACAGCCAATTTAAATTGCCGCCATTCTTGCATTTGCGTTTCCCCGCCAAGAGTGAGCGGCCAATGGCGCGGCCGCTAATAAACTCGACTCGGACTCGGGCTTTTCCGTGGCTCTTCGGACTCGGACTTTTCCGTGGCTTCTCGGCAACACTCGCCCACGGACGGTGGGCGGGGCCGCTACTTGCCCGAAAAAATAGAATGAAATGGATCGGCTTGACTAAACCATTGACTTAACTACTGGACTAAATTGTTGGGGTTCGCACACGTTTAGCCACTAAATTACTCGTTACTTGACTAAATTACTCGCCTTGTCCGAACCAGCCTTTACATACAATGGCGGAGTGCGTGTTACTAAGGCGACGGTCAAGGCCATGCTAGAGAGAGAGAGAGAGAGAGAGAGAGTATCTTTCTAGCATGACCTTGGGCGACAGGAATGCTTGGCGCGTGCACTTTGGCTTGCATAAGAAAAAAATGTGAACAAAAACGTGTTTTTTTAAATATATTTTAACTTTAAAATTTAGATAAAAAATCAACAAACACGCGTGATTTTTTCCATTAATGTCACTTCTTTACAAAGGCCATAAAGTGTAGGAAACATTTTTCGTGTGTGTCGTGTGTCGAAATGTATTAGTTGAAAGGAAAGACGCCGCCCGTAACTTAGGCTACGCCGAGTATGAAACATTGCGTCGAACAAAATGCGTGTAAAGTAAAGTGCAAGAAACGCTAGTAGAAAGTTTCGATACATTTTTAGCAAACGATATGTTTGAGTTTCAACCAGTTTTAGCACTTTGAATAGGGGTTTTAGTATGAAATTTCGCTTTTTAATATTTGTTCAAAGAAATTTGATGTAGGAAAAAAGTTTCTTCCAACATTTATGGGGTTTACTAAAATGCATTTAAATTCGAGTATGAGGTCTAGACATTAAAAATGGCCGCCTGCAGAGCAATGTATTTTTTTAGTTGGTATCGCGGGTATGCAAAATATATACTTGGCGTGATTGCCCTATTACATATCATTACATTTTGCTAAATTATAATTGTAAATGTATCGTCAAAATAGTTTATTTTTTTACTTATAAATTTGACTTTTTTGTGAAAATCAGGTTTTTCAAAATTTTGTTTGAAAAAAATTGTCATTGAAAAAAGTTGTCTTTCAAAAAATGTTGGTTTTAGCAAGACAAACCCAATTATTGAGAAAAAATCTTCAGAATTTTAAAAGAAACGCCAGGAGAATGTTAAATATTGAAGAAACCAAAAAAAAATGTATGGCAGCTACTCTTAATCCTTCATGTATTTCGTTGTTCTTTTAAAAATATTTAAGTCTGTTTATGTTTAGATAGCATGCCTAATTTCAATGTTCCAACTTTATGCATGCGCCCGTTGTGCCACCTGAAAGTTATTATTTTTTATTTTTTTCTATGTAGGTATTTACAAATTTTGTTTGAAGAATTTACTTTTTGCGAAAAAGTTTCTTCCAAAAGTTGTTAAAATTACTGAGAGGCATGATCGTTTCGAATATCAAGTCTGTAAATTCAAAATGGCCGCCAGCGGCAAGATTTCAATTTTCAGTCTGTATGGCAGGTATGCGAAATATGCACGTGACGTCATCCGGACCCTGACAGTTGTTTAGCCACTGACACTTTATGGGGGTATGCAAAATTTCAGCATCGTGCTGCGAACGGTCTGGGCGCCTATAATGGTACAAATATACAAACAAACAAACGGACAAACAAACAAACAAACACCAAAAATTCTGGATATGAGGTTTAGTCCAGTCCGTCAATAGAAACACTTGCTAGAAAAACATTTTTGCAAATTCGAAAAAAACAGACGCAAATACCCCTTCCTTTTTTATATATAAGACTAGCAGACCAAACCGCGCTCTCGCACGGTTGGCTGCTAGGCCCTCCGGGCAGGTTTAAGTCTGGCTTCGCCATAATTTTTTTCCCATATGTTCTTTATTTCATTGAATGCTTTAAGATATAATTTAATAAATTTTGTGATAAAAAGGTAATTGAATTCTTTTCATGTTCCGAATATCTTTAATCCACGAAAGACGAATTTAAGTTAAATAGACTGCCTACTCGTGCTGCGCACGATAACGGCATTTTAGTTTGAAGTCCGGCTTCGCCAGCACACTTTACCCCTGCTCTGATTTTTAAAAGATCCATGAGAACTGACCAACAACAACAACAAAAAGTGGACAGTTTTACGGTAGAATCCCAGGCCTGATCGTGCTACTTCCTATTGTTGTGCAGGTGCTGAAGTCTTTATCCTGCTTTTTATTTCTGCTCTTTATTTTTCTGGTGATTGTTTATAATGATGCTCGACACGATCATTATCAATTAAGTGTATAACTTGTATTTTCTGCTCTTTTTCGTTTTGCTGGTAATAGTATCTTAAGCGTACCTGTGTTGCTTGCAATCGTCTTATAGTGGCATGAAACATGACTGCGTTTGCCATACGGCATTGTTTTGTTGGTACTGGTGCTTTTGTTTTTAGATTGTTCCAGCTGCTCTTATTGTCATGAAATGCCTTCAAACTGCTCGTCCTGCTCTGAATTATCTTTTGACATCTTTAAACTGCTTGTGATACTTTTCACGATATTTTAGTGTCTGATACTGCTTGGTACCTGAAGAAACCTTAAAATGCCTAAACTCACAATCTACAAAAAATCTAAGTATGGGAAAACGTTCGACCCATCGACAGAACTCTAAGAAAAAAATGACTTTTGAAAATTAAAAAAAAAATCTTGTTAACTTTTTTTATTTTTATATATAAGACACTTTGTATGAAATTTTACTTTTTAAATATTTGTTCAAAGAAATTGGTCGTAGAAAAAAAGTTTCTTCCAACATTTATGGGGTTTACTAAAATGCATTTTAAAGTCGAGTATGAGACCTAGACATTCAAAATGGCCGCCTGCAGAGCAATGTATTTTTTTAGTTGGTATGGCGGGTATGCAAAATATACACTTGGCGGGATTATCCTATTACATATCATAACATTTCGCTAAATTATAATTGTTTGTGTAGCACCAAAACAGTTGATTTTTTTACTAATAAATTTGACTTTTTTGTGAAAATCTGGTTTTTCAAAATTTTGTTGGAAAAAAATTGTCATTGAAAAAAGTTTTCTTTCAAAAAATGTTGAAATAAGCAACACCAAATTGATCATTGAGAAAAAACCTTCAGAATTTTAAAATGACCGCCAGGAGAATGTTAAGTATTGAAGAAACCAAAAAAAGTGTATGGCAGCTACTCTTAATCCTTCATGTATTTTGTTGTTCTTTTGAAAATATGTAAGTCTGTTTATGCTCAGGTGGCTTGCCTAATTTCAATGATCCAACTTGATACATGCGCCCATTGTGCGACTTGAAAGTTAGAATTTTTTATTTTTTTCTATGTAGGTATTTACAAATTTAGTTTGAAGAATTTACTTTTTGCGAAAAAGTTTCTTCCAAAAGTTGTTAAAATTACTAAGAGGCATGACCATTTCGAATATCAAGTCTGTAAATTCAAAATGGCCGCCAGCGGCAAGATTTCAATTTTCAGTCTGTATGGCAGGTATGCGAAATATGCACGTGACGTCATCCGGACCCTGACAGTTGTTTAGTCACTAACATTTTATGGGGGTGTGCAAAATTTCAGCATCGTGCTGCAAACGGTCTGGGCGCCTATAATGGTACAAATATACAAACAAACAAACGGACAAACAAACAAACACCAAAAATTCTGGATATGAGGTTTAGTCCAGTCCGTCAATAGAAACACTTGTTGGAAAAACATTTTTGCAAATTCGAAAAAAACAGACGCAAATACCCCCTAGATTTTTATATAATAGATAAGACTAGCAGACCAAACCGCGCTCTCGCACGGTTGGCTGCTAGGCCCTCCGGGCTGGTTTTGGTCTGGCTTCGCCATAATTTTTGCCCATATGTTCTTTATTTCATTGAATGCTTTAATATATAATTTAATAAATTTTGTGATAAAAAGGTAATTGAGTTCTTTTCATGTTCCGAATATCTTGAATCCACGAAAGACGAATTAAAGTTAAATAGCCTGCCTACTCGTGCTGCGCACGACTACGGCATTCTAGTTTAAAGTTCGGCTTCGCCAGCACACTTTACGCCTGCTCTGATTTTTAAAAGATCCATGAGAACTGACCAACAACAAATAGAAAGTGGACAGTTTTATGGTAGAATCCCAGGCCTGATTGTGCTACTTCCTATTGTTTTGCAGGTGCTTAAAGTCTTTATCCTGCTTTTTTATTTCTGCTCTTTATTTTTCTGGTGATGGTGTATTATGCTTGCTTGACCCGTTCATTACCATTAAAGTGTATAACTTGTCTTTTCTGCTCTTTGTCGTTTTGTTGGTAATAGTATCTTGTGTTTACCTATGTTGCTTTCAGTTGTCTTATATTGGCATGAAACATGACTGCGTTTGCTATATGGCATTGTTTTGTTGGTACCAATGCTTTTGTTTTTAGATTGTTCAAGCTGCTACAATTGTCATAATGTCTTTAGACTGCTCGTGCTGCTCTGAATTATCTTTTGACATCTTAAAACTGCTTGTTATACTTTTCACGATATTTTAGTGTCGATACTGCTTGGTACCTGAAGATACCTTAAAATGCCTAAACTCACAATCTACAAAAAATCTAAGTATGGGAAAACGTTCGACCCATCGACAGAACTCTAAGAAAAGAATGACTTTTGAAAATTAAGAAAAACATATTTTTAACTTTTTTTATTTTTATATATAAGACACTTTGTATGAAATTTTACTTTTTAAATATTTGTTCAAAGAAATTTGACGTAGAAAAAAAAATTCTTCCAACATTTATGGGGTTTACTAAAATGCATTCAAAATTTGAGTATGAGGTCTATGAATTCAAAATCGCCGCCTGCAGAGCAATATATTTTTTTAGTTTGTATCGCCGGTATGCAAAATATACACTTGGTGTGATTGTCTAATTACATATCTTTACATTATGCAAAATTAGAATTGTAAATGTATCATCAAAGTAGTTGATTTTTTTACTTATAAATGTGACTTTTTTGGGAAAATCAGGTTTTTCAAAATTTTGGATGAAAAAAATTGTCATTGAAAAAAGTTTTCTTTCAAAAAATGTGGACATTAGCAAAACAAACTTTATTATTGAGAATAATTTTTCAGAATTTTAAAATGAACGCCAGGAGAATGTTAAATATTGAAGAAACCAAAAAAAATGTATCGCAGCTACTCTTAATCCTTCATGTATTTTGTTGTACTTTTGAAAATATGTAAGTCTGTTTATGTTTAGGTGGCATGTTCAATTTCATTGTTCCAACTTGATACATGCGCCCATTGTGCCACTTGAAAGTTAGAATTTTTTATTTTTTTCTAAGTAGGTATTTACAAAGTTTGTTTGAAGAATCTACTTTTTGCGAAAAAATTTCTTCCAAGAGTTGTTAAAATTAGTAAAAGGCATGATCACATTGAATATGAAGTCTGTAAATTCAAAATGGCCGCCAGCGGCAAGATTTTAATTTTGAGCTTGTATCGCAGGTATGCGAAATACACACGCGACGTCATTCGAACCCCGACAGTTGTTTAGCTACTGACATTTTATGGGGGTATGCAAAATTTCAGCATCGTACTGCGAACGGTCTGGGCGCCTATAATGGTACAAATATACAAACAAACAAACAAACAAACAAACGGACAAACACCAAAAATTCTGGAATGTAGCGTTAGTTCAGTTCGTCAATAGAAACACTTTGTAGAAAAACATTTTTGCAAATTCGAAAAAAACAGACGCAAATACCCCTTCCTTTTTTATATAATAGACTAGCAGACCAAACCGCGCTCTCGCACGGTTGGCTGCTAGGCCCTCCGGGCAGTTTTTAGTCTAGCTTCGCCATAAGTTTTTGCCCTTATGTCTTTTATTTCATTGAATGCTTCGTTTTTGTTTCAAGTTTTTTTTTTCATGTTTTTCTATTAGTTATTTTCAAAATTTGTTTTTATTTTTTTAATTTCCCGTTTCTATTGTTGTAATTTTTTGATAAGGATGAATTTCATGTTATTTTATTTTAAAAATTTTGATTTCATGTTTTTCGATTATTTATTTTGTTTTTATTTAAACTATTTGATTTCGTGTTTATTTTTTTTTTGTTTGTTTTTTTAATGTTAGAGTTCATGTTATTTTTTTTATTTTAAAATTCATGTTTTTTTTTCGTTTTTTTTCAAGTTTTTTTTAATTTTTGATTTCATGTTTTTCGATTATTTATTTTGTTTTTTTTTTTAATATTTGATTTCGTGTTTTTTTTTTTTTTTTGTAAGTTTTTTTTAATGTTAGATTTCATGTTATTGTATTTCATTTTTTTATTAAATTTTGATTTTGCGTTTTTTTGATTTTTGTTTTTTTTTTTTAAGTTGTGTCAAATTTTTATTTTTGACCATTTTTAATTTTTTATTAAAAGGATTCTTTTACATATTTTTTTTGGCATATAAATCCACTCTTTAAATTTTCCACGATTACATAGACGGTAATGTTATGTGATTGGCTGTTGGAGTAAATAACATGTCAGTATATAGGTACATATTACATAAGAGATTTTTGTGTTTGATTGGTCGATAGAAAAAACTTTTTAATTCTCCACCATTTTGTCGCGAAACCAACATTTCATTGGCTGTACAGTACATAAGGCATGTTGGTATAAAACAATAATGGATTTCATTGGTCAAAAGTATCCGCCTATTTACCTCACACAATGTATATAAAACAATAGCCTCAAGAAAGAAAATGACTTTGTGAAGAATTAGGTATTTTAATGTTTTGTTAGAAAAATATTGCCATTGAAAAAAAAAATCTTTCGAAAGTTGTTGACATAATTGAAACAAACTCAAAAATGTAAAAGTTAACCTCCAAAATTCAAAATGGACGCCAGCAGACCTCTGATTATTAGAGAAACCAAAAAAAATGTATCGCAGCTACTCTTAATCCTTCATGTATTTTGTTGTACTTTTGAAAATACTTAAGTCTCTTTATGTTTAAGTGGCATACTCAATTTCATTGTTCCAACTTTATGCATGCGCCCGTTGTGCTACCTGAAAGTTATTATTTTTTTTTTTTTCTATGTAGGTATTTACAAATTTTGTTTGAAGAATTTACTTTTTGCGAAAAAGTTTCTTCCAAAAGTTGTTAAAATTACTAAGAGACATGACTGTTTCGAACATCAAGCCTGTAAATTTAAAATGGCCGCCAGCGGCAAGATTTCAACTTTCAGTCTGTATGGCAGGTATGCGAAATATGCACGTGACGTCATCCGGACCCTGACAGTTGTTTAGCCACTAACACTTTATGGGGGTGTGCAAAATTTCAGCATCGTGCTGCGAACGGTCTGGGCGCCTATAATGGTACAAATATACAAACAAACAAACGGACAAACAAACAAACACCAAAAATTCTGGAATCGAGCGTTAGTTCAGTTTATCAAGAGAAACACTTTTTAGAAAAACATTTTTACAAATTCGAAAAAAACAGACGCAAATACCCCCTAGATTTTTATATAATAGACTAGCAGACCAAACCGCGCTCTCGCACGGTTGGCTGCTAGGCCCTCCGGGCAGGTTTTAGTCAGGCTTCGCCATAATTTTTTGCCCATATGTTATTTATTTCATTGAATGCTTTTAGATATAATTTAATAAATTGTGTGATAAAAAGGTAATTGAATTCTTATCATGTTCCGAATATCTTTAATCCACGAAAGACGAAATTAAGTTAAATAGCCTGCCTACTCGTGCTGCGCACGATTACGGCGTTCTAGTTTAAAGTCCGGCTTTGCCAGCACTTTTTACCCCTGCTCTGATTTTTAAAAGATCCATGAGAACTGACCAACAACAACAACAAAAAGTGGACAATTTTATGGTAGAATCCCAGGCCTGATCGTGCTATTTCCTATTGTTGTGCAGGTGCTGAAGTCTTTATCCCGCTTTTTATTTCTGCTCTTTATTTTTCTGGTGATGGTTTATAATGATGCTCTTCCTGTTGATTATCATTTAAGTGTATAACTTGTCTTTTTTGCTCTTTTTCGTTTTGCTGGTAATGGTATCTTAAGCGTACCTGTGTTTTTTTTTTTTTTTTTTTTTTTTTTTAAGAAAATCCTGTGCGGGAGACTCCCTAGATTCTGAAGACTCTAGGGGTCTATGACACTTGTTGTAGTGCCGCAGAGGTGTACGAGCTTGGTCGTCGCTACAAAGCGCCAATACTCAAGCAAGACCCAGTTGCTGTAAGGCTGGATGGACCCTTGGTGACCGGTCATTGGTAAAGGCTTATGAATTCTTCAACCCAGCGAAGAGCACATTCGAAATATTAATGGTATTTTTGTGTGCTCCGCCGGGATCCGAATCCACAACCCTCCAAATATTTACGAGTCCGAAGTGTTGCCACAACGGACTACGGACCGGTCCGAGATGCCAACGACACGCGGTGTTGCTTACAATTGTCTTATAGTGGCATGAAACATGAATGCGTTCGCTGTACGGTATTGTTTTGTTGGTACTGGTGCTTTTGTTTTTAGATAGTTCCAGCTGCTCTTATTGTCATGAAATGTCTTCAAACTGCTCGTCCTGCTCTGAATTATCTTTTGATATCTTAAAACTGCTTGTGATACTTTTCACGATATTTTAGTGTCTGATACTGCTTGCTACCTGAAGATACCTTAAAATGCCTAAACTCACAATCTACAAAAAATCTAAGTATGGGAAAACGTTCGACCCATCGACAGAACTCTAAGAAAAAAATGACTTTTGAAAATTAAAAAAAAAAAACTTTTTAACTTTTTTTATTTTTATATATAAGACACTTTGTATGAAATTTTACTTTTTAAATATTTGTTCAAAGAAATTTGCCGTAGAAAAAAAGTTTCTTCCAACATTTATGGGGTTTACTAAAATGCATTTTATATTCGAGTATGAGGCCTAGACATTCAAAATGGCCGCCTGCAGAGCAATGTATTTTTTTAGTTGGTATGGCGGGTATGCAAAATATATACTCGGCGTGATTGTCCTATTACATATCATTACATTTCGCTAAATAATAATTGTTTGTGTAGCATCAAAACAGTTGATTTTTTTACTTATAAATTTGACTTTTTTGTGAAAATCAGGTTTTTCAAAATTTTGTTGGAAAAAAGTTGTCATTGAAAAAAGTTTTCTTTCAAAAAATGTTGACATAACCAAAACCAAATTGATCATTGAGGAAAAACCTTCAGACTTTTAAAATGAACGCCAGTTGAATGTTAAATATTTAAGAAACCAAAAAAAATGTACGGCAGCTACTCTTAATCCTTCATGTATTTTGTTGTGTTTTTGAAAATATGTAATTCTGTTTATGTTCAGGTGGCATGCTTAATTTCAATGTTCCAACATTATGCATGCGCCCGTTGTGCTACCTGAAAGTTATTATTTTTTATTTTTTTCTATGTAGGTATTTACAAATGTTGTTTGAAGAATTTACTTTTTGCGAAAAAGTTTCTTCCAAAAGTTGTTAAAATTACTAAGAGACATGACTGTTTCGAATATCAAGCCTGTAAATTTAAAATGGCCGCCAGCGGCAAGATTTCAACTTTCAGTCTGTATGGCAGGTATGCGAAATATGCACGTGACGTCATCCGGACCCTGACAGTTGTTTAGCCACTAACACTTTATGGGGGTGTGCAAAATTTCAGCATCGTGCTGCGAACGGTCTGGGCGCCTATAATGGTACAAATATACAAACAAACAAACGGACAAACAAACAAACAAACAAACAAACACCAAAAATTCTGGAATCGAGCGTTAGTTCAGTTTATCAAGAGAAACACTTTTTAGAAAAACATTTTTACAAATTCGAAAAAAACAGACGCAAATACCCCCTAGATTTTTATATAATAGACTAGCAGACCAAACCGCGCTCTCGCACGGTTGGCTGCTAGGCCCTCCGGGCAGGTTTTAGTCAGGCTTCGCCATAATTTTTTGCCCATATGTTATTTATTTCATTGAATGCTTTTAGATATAATTTAATAAATTGTGTGATAAAAAGGTAATTGAATTCTTATCATGTTCCGAATATCTTTAATCCACGAAAGACGAAATTAAGTTAAATAGCCTGCCTACTCGTGCTGCGCACGATTACGGCGTTCTAGTTTAAAGTCCGGCTTTGCCAGCACTTTTTACCCCTGCTCTGATTTTTAAAAGATCCATGAGAACTGACCAACAACAACAACAAAAAGTGGACAATTTTATGGTAGAATCCCAGGCCTGATCGTGCTATTTCCTATTGTTGTGCAGGTGCTGAAGTCTTTATCCCGCTTTTTATTTCTGCTCTTTATTTTTCTGGTGATGGTTTATAATGATGCTCTTCCTGTTGATTATCATTTAAGTGTATAACTTGTCTTTTTTGCTCTTTTTCGTTTTGCTGGTAATGGTATCTTAAGCGTACCTGTGTTTTTTTTTTTTTTTTTTTTTTTAAGAAAATCCTGTGCGGGAGACTCCCTAGATTCTGAAGACTCTAGGGGTCTATGACACTTGTTGTAGTGCCGCAGAGGTGTACGAGCTTGGTCGTCGCTACAAAGCGCCAATACTCAAGCAAGACCCAGTTGCTGTAAGGCTGGATGGACCCTTGGTGACCGGTCATTGGTAAAGGCTTATGAATTCTTCAACCCAGCGAAGAGCACATTCGAAATATTAATGGTATTTTTGTGTGCTCCGCCGGGATCCGAATCCACAACCCTCCAAATATTTACGAGTCCGAAGTGTTGCCACAACGGACTACGGACCGGTCCGAGATGCCAACGACACGCGGTGTTGCTTACAATTGTCTTATAGTGGCATGAAACATGAATGCGTTCGCTGTACGGTATTGTTTTGTTGGTACTGGTGCTTTTGTTTTTAGATAGTTCCAGCTGCTCTTATTGTCATGAAATGTCTTCAAACTGCTCGTCCTGCTCTGAATTATCTTTTGATATCTTAAAACTGCTTGTGATACTTTTCACGATATTTTAGTGTCTGATACTGCTTGCTACCTGAAGATACCTTAAAATGCCTAAACTCACAATCTACAAAAAATCTAAGTATGGGAAAACGTTCGACCCATCGACAGAACTCTAAGAAAAAAATGACTTTTGAAAATTAAAAAAAAAAAACTTTTTAACTTTTTTTATTTTTATATATAAGACACTTTGTATGAAATTTTACTTTTTAAATATTTGTTCAAAGAAATTTGCCGTAGAAAAAAAGTTTCTTCCAACATTTATGGGGTTTACTAAAATGCATTTTATATTCGAGTATGAGGCCTAGACATTCAAAATGGCCGCCTGCAGAGCAATGTATTTTTTTAGTTGGTATGGCGGGTATGCAAAATATATACTCGGCGTGATTGTCCTATTACATATCATTACATTTCGCT
This sequence comes from Agapetus fuscipes, assembly GCA_951799405.1. Taxonomy (NCBI): domain Eukaryota; kingdom Metazoa; phylum Arthropoda; class Insecta; order Trichoptera; family Glossosomatidae; genus Agapetus; species Agapetus fuscipes. The sequence continues at coordinate 3,599,215 of OX637353.1, read as the reverse complement.
AAATAATAATTGTTTGTGTAGCATCAAAACAGTTGATTTTTTTACTTATAAATTTGACTTTTTTGTGAAAATCAGGTTTTTCAAAATTTTGTTGGAAAAAAGTTGTCATTGAAAAAAGTTTTCTTTCAAAAAATGTTGACATAACCAAAACCAAATTGATCATTGAGGAAAAACCTTCAGACTTTTAAAATGAACGCCAGTTGAATGTTAAATATTTAAGAAACCAAAAAAAATGTACGGCAGCTACTCTTAATCCTTCATGTATTTTGTTGTGTTTTTGAAAATATGTAATTCTGTTTATGTTCAGGTGGCATGCTTAATTTCAATGTTCCAACATTATGCATGCGCCCGTTGTGCTACCTGAAAGTTATTATTTTTTATTTTTTTCTATGTAGGTATTTACAAATGTTGTTTGAAGAATTTACTTTTTGCGAAAAAGTTTCTTCCAAAAGTTGTTAAAATTACTAAGAGACATGACTGTTTCGAATGTATGATGTGTTTTTGAAAATAATGTATGAAGTGTTTTATCGCGGGGTACTTTCGGATTTCTTGTAACTATAATTATCTTTTGGTACCAACTGTCCTATATGACTAAGCCCGGCATGCTTACACGGTTTTTCCCACTTTCTCCCAACCGTCAATCTCTGCCTGTCTTCTTCCTCTTTCCTGAGCCGGTTCCATTTCTGTGGCTAGAGATGCGCTTCAATAGGGTATTTGCAATAGTGAGGAATATGATAAAAAGTATATTATTTTGATAGATTTCGAAAAATCAAATAATAATATGTTGATTTGAAGTCGAAAATATTTTTTTTCGATTTTATATTTAAAAAAGAAAATATAGAAATTTGGACAAGTTTTTAAACGGATATGAGATCTGCTTTTTCTATTTCCGGTGCTGTGACGTCATATGTTGACGTCACTTTCTTTTATTGACATTCCATACTCTGTTGACATGTGTTGTTGACAACAGAAACAAATGAAAACAACAGAAACAAATGAAATGTTTTTAAAGAAACACACAAACTTGTTGAAAAATAACAGGTATAATAACAAAAAGGTGTAAACATTAAAAAGCGATGTTTGAATTACATGAATGTGAGGGCTGTCAGTTGACACGGCGTTGTTTACAAGACCGTGACGTCACGCGAGAAAATTTAATCTAGTAGCGTTTAGGCGCGAAAATTCAAAAATCGATTTTAAAATGCTTATAGCTTTGCTAAAAATACAACTAAAATTAAAATTCAAGAAGTTTTGGGCTAATAAAGCATAAACGAATTTAAATCACAAAAAAAAGAAAAATGTGAAAATACCCTATTTCTTTTAAGTGGGGATCCAGATCCCTTCTGTTTTCCCCATTTGGTAGGCATTATTTTTCCCTTCAACCAGTGTGATCTTAAAATTTTTCATACTTTACAGATTTCAATATTTTTGTGCTGCAAGATTGTGGGAGAACGAAATCATAGACACCCCTTTTTTTTCTTTTGCAATGATGGTGAAGCTAATCATGAAGCATTATATGCAGTCACATTTTTGTGCATATTTTTTAAGGTTGTCAAACAAAATCTTAAAATTTTTCATACTTTTCAGATTTCAATACTTTTGTGCTGGAAGATTGTGGGCGAACGAAATCATAAACACCCCCTTTTTTTCTTTCGAAATGATAGTGAAGCTACTCATAAAGCATTATATGGAGTCACATTATTGTGTATATTTTTTAAGGGTGTGAAAAAAAATCTTAAAATTTTACATACTTTTCAGATTTCAATATTTTTGTGCTGGAAGATTGTAGGAGAACGAAATCATAAACACCCCCTTCTTTTCTGAAATGATAGTGAAGCTAATCATGAAGCATTATATGCAGTCACATTTTTGTGCATATTTTTTAAGGGTGTGAAAAAAAATCCTAAAATTTTTCATACTTTTCAGATTTCAATATTTTTGTGCTGAAAGATTGTGGGAGAACGAAATCATAAACACCACCTTTTTTTCTTTTGAAATGACAGTAAAGCTAATTGTCAAGCATTATATGCAGTCACATTTTTGTGCATATTTTTTAAGGGTGTGAAAAAAAATCTTAAAATTTTTCATACCTTACAGATTTCAATATTTTTGTGCTGGAAGATTGTGGGAGAACGAAATCATAGACACCCCTTTTTTTTCTTTTGCAATGTAGTTAAGCTAATCATCTAGCATTATATGCAGTCACATTTTTGTGCATATTTTTTAAGGGTGTGAAAAAAAAATCTTAAAATTTTTAATACTTTACAGATTTCAATATTTTTGTGCTGCAAGATTGTGGGAGAACGAAATCATAGACACCCCTTTTTTTTCTTTTGCAATGATGGTGAAGCTAATCATGAAGCATTATATGCAGTCACATTTTTGTGCATATTTTTTAAGGTTGTCAAAAAAAATCTTAAAATTTTTCATACTTTACAGATTTCAATATTTTTGTGCTGGAAGATTGTGGGAGAACGAAATCATAAACACCCCTTTTTTTTCTTTTGCAATGATGGTGAAGCTAATTATGAAGCATTATATGCAGTCACATTTTTGTGCATATTTTTTAAGGGTGTGAAAAAAAATCTTAAAATTTTTCATACTTTTCAGATTTCAATATTTTTGTGCTGGAAGATTGTGGGAGAACGAAATCATAAACACCCCCTTTTTTTCTTCTGAAATGATAGTTAAGCTAATCATCAAGCATTATATGCAGTCACATTTTTGTGCATATTTTTTAAGGGTGTGAAAAAAAAATCTTAAAATTTTTCATACTTTACAGATTTCAATATTTTTGTGCTGGAAGATTGTGGGAGAACGAAATCATAGACACGCCTTTTTTTTCTTTTGCAATGATAGATAAGCTAATCATCTAGCATTATATGCAGTCACATTTTTGTGCATATTTTTTAAGGGTGTGAAAAAAAAATCTTAAAATTTTTCATACTTTTCAGATTTCAATATTTTTGTGCTGGAAGATTGTGGGAGAACGAAATCATAAACACCCCCTTTTTTTCTTCTGAAATGATAGTTAAGCTAATTATCAAGCATTATATGCAGTCACATTTTTGTGCATATTTTTTAAGGGTGTGAAAAAAAAATCTTAAAATTTTTCATACTTTACAGATTTCAATATTTTTGTGCTGGAAGATTGTGGGAGAACGAAATCATAGACACCTCTTTTTTTTCTTTTGCAATGATGGTGAAGCTAATTATGAAGCATTATATGCAGTCACATTTTTGTGCATATTTTTTAAGGGTGTGAAAAAAAATCTTAAAATTTTTCATACTTTTCAGATTTCAATATTTTTGTGTTGGAAGATTGTGGGAGAACGAAATCATAAACACCCCCTTTTTTTCTTCTGAAATGATAGTTAAGCTAATCATCAAGCATTATATGCAGTCACATTTTTGTGCATATTTTTTAAGGGTGTGAAAAAAAAATCTTTAAATTTTTCATACTTTTCAGATTTCAATATTTTTGTGCTGGAAGATTGTGGGAGAACGAAATCATAGACACCCCTTTTTTTATTTTGCAATGATAGTTAAGCTAATCATCAAGCATTATATGCAGTCACAAATTGTTGTGCATATTTTTTAAGGGTGTGAAAAAAAAATCTTAAAATTTTTCATACTTTACAGATTTCAATATTTTTGTGCTGCAAGATTGTGGGAGAACGAAATCATAGACACCCCTTTTTTTTCTTTTGCAATGATGGTGAAGCTCATCATGAAGCATTATATGCAGTCACATTTTTGTGCATATTTTTTAAGGTTGTCAAACAAAATCTTAAAATTTTTCATACTTTTCAGATTTCAATACTTTTGTGCTGGGAGATTGTGGGCGAACGAAATCATAAACACCCCCTTTTTTTCTTTCGAAATGATAGTGAAGCTACTCATAAAGCATTATATGGAGTCACATTATTGTGTATATTTTTTAAGGGTGTGAAAAAAAATCTTAAAATTTTACATACTTTTCAGATTTCAATATTTTTGTGCTGGAAGATTGTAAGAGAACGAAATCATAAACACCCCCTTCTTTTCTGAAATGATAGTGAAGCTAATCATGAAGCATTATATGCAGTCACATTTTTGTGCATATTTTTTAAGGGTGTGAAAAAAAATCCTAAAATTTTTCATACTTTTCAGATTTCAATATTTTTGTGCTGAAAGATTGTGGGAGAACGAAATCATAAACACCACCTTTTTTTCTTTTGAAATGACAATAAAGCTAATTGTCAAGCATTATATGCAGTCACATTTTTGTGCATATTTTTTAAGGGTGTGAAAAAAAATCTTAAAATTTTTCATACTTTTCAGATTTCAATATTTTTGTGCTGGAAGATTGTGGGAGAACGAAATCATAAACACCCCCTTTTTTTCTTCTGAAATGATAGTTAAGCTAATCATCAAGCATTATATGCAGTCACATTTTTGTGCATATTTTTTAAGGGTGTGAAAAAAAAATCTTAAAATAGGGTATTTGCAATAGTGAGGAATTTGGTAAAAAGTGTATAATTTTGTTAGATTACGATAAGCATATAAACAATGGCCTAATTTCAAGTCCAAAATAAATTTATATAATTTTAAATTTGAAAAAGATCTTTTGAAAATTTTGACCGGTTTTGAAACGGATGTGCGATCCGTCAACGAAGTTTGTAGCCCCCGTGACGTCATTTTCTTGTATCGACAACGCTGCTGGTATTGCGATGGCTATAAAAAGTCAAAGAAAATGACGTCACAGCCGAAAATTCAATCCAAGGAGCGTTTTGGCGCGTAAATTCAAACTTCATTTTTTAAACATGAATAACTTTGTAAAAAAAGCAAGTAAAAATAAAATTCAAGAAGTTTTATGATAAGAAAATATAAAGGAATTTAAATCCGTAAGAATTTTTTTTTGTGAAATTTCCCTATTTTTCATACTTTTCAGATTTCAATATTTTTGTGCTGGAAGATTGTGGGAAAACGAAATCATAAACACCCCCTTTTTTTCTTCCGAATTGATAGTAAAGCTAAATATGAAGCATTATATGCAGTCACATTTGTGTGCATATTTTTTAAGGTTGTGAAAAAAAAATCTTAAAACTTTTCATACTTTACAGATTTCCATATTTTTGTGCTGGAAGATTGTGGGAGAACGAAATCATAAACACCCCCTTTTTTTCTTCTGAAATGATAGTTAAGCTAATCATCAAGCATTATATGCAGTCACATTTTTGTGCATATTTTTTAAGGGTGTAAAAAAAAATCTTAAAATTTTTCATACTTTACAGATTTCAATATTTTTGTGCTGGAAGATTGTGGGAGAACGAAATCATAGACACCCCTTTTTTTTCTTTTGCAATGATGGTGAAGCTAATCATGAAGCATTATATGCAGTCACATTTTTGTGCATATTTTTTAAGGTTGTCAAAAAAAATCTTAAAATTTTTCATACTTTTCAGATTTCAATACTTTTGTGCTGGAAGATTGTGGGCGAACGAAATCATAAACACCCCCTTTTTTTCTTCCGAAATGATAGTGAAGCTACTCATAAAGCATTATATGGAGTCACATTATTGTGTATATTTTTTAAGGGTGTGAAAAAAAATCTTAAAATTTTACATACTTTTCAGATTTCAATATTTTTGTGCTGGAAGATTGTAGGAGAACGAAATCATAAACACCCCCTTCTTTTCTGAAATGATAGTGAAGCTTATCATGAAGCATTATATGCAGTCACATTTTTGTGCATATTTTTTAAGGGTGTGAAACAAAATCCTAAAATTTTTCATACTTTTCAGATTTCAATATTTTTGTGCTGAAAGATTGTGGGAGAACGAAATCATAAACACCACCTTTTTTTCTTTTGAAATGACAATAAAGCTAATTGTCAAGCATTATATGCAGTCACATTTTTGTGCATATGTTTTAAGGGTGTGAAAAAAAATCTTAAAATTTTTCATACTTTTCAGATTTCAATATTTTTGTGCTGGAAGATTGTGGGAGAACGAAATCATAGACACCCCTTTTTTTCTTTTGCAATGATAGTTAAGCTAATCATCAAGCATTATATGCTGTCACATTTTTGTGCATATGTTTTAAGGGTGTGAAAAAAAATCTTAAAATTTTTCATACTTTTCAGATTTCAATATTTTTGTGCTGGAAGATTGTGGGAGAACGAAATCATGAACACCCCCTTCTTTTCTGAAATGATAGTGAAGCTAATCATGAAGCATTATATGCAGTCACATTTTTGTGCATATTTTTTAAGGGTGTGAAAAAAAATCCTAAAATTTTTCATACTTTTCAGATTTCAATATTTTTGTGCTGAAAGATTGTGGGAGAAGGAAATCATAAACACCACCTTTTTTTCTTTTGAAATGACAATAAAGCTTATTGTCAAGCATTATATGCAGTCACATTATTGTGCATATTTTTTAAGGGTGTGAAAAAAAATCTTAAAACTTTTCATACTTTACAGATTTCAATATTTTTGTGCTGGAAGATTGTGGGAGAACGAAATCTTAAACACCCCCTTTTTTTCTTCTGAAATGATAGTTAAGCTAATCATCAAGCATTATATGCAGTCACATTTTTGTGGTAGATTTTTTGGTAGAAGATTTTTTTTTGACAACCTTAAAAAATATGCACTAAAATGTCACTGCACATAATGCTTTATGATTAGCTTCACTATCATTTCGGAAGAAAAAAAGGGGGTGTTTATGATTTCGTTCTCCCACAATCTTCCAGCACAAAAATATTGAAATCTGTAAAGTATGAAAAATTTTAAGATTTATTTTTCACATCATTAGCGAAAAGACATATTTTTTAATGCTTATAATGCTTTATTATACACTTAGCTATCATATTAGAAGAAAAACAAGGGTTGTTTATGATTTTGTTCTTTCACAATCTTCCAGCCCAAAGTATGAAAAATTGTAAAGTATGAAAATTTTGAAGTTTTTTATTCACATCACTAGCGAAAAGATAATTTGTTTACATACCATCTGGTTTAATGAAAAAAAGCTTAAGGAGTGAATAAATATAATTAAATTCTTATAAAAATAAAATCCATACATTTCGGGAAACGGCTTTTTTCGTTTACATCCCCAGATTTCCCCAGCTGTCAGGCTAGCACCTGTCAGCAGTGTTGCCACCTTAGCCCTTTTGGGGCTAGATCTAGCACTTTTTACTGTAGGTGCTCGTTGTTTAATGATTTAGCCCGAAAAGGGCTATCTAGCCCTTTTCATTTACTTAAAAATATTGTACGAAAATCTGAAATTTGCGCCATGCTAACATCGCGATAACATCGAACTTTCGCGATTTTTGTCATATATATTGTTTTTTTTTTTGGTAGATACCATTTGTTCGATTATGGCAACATATCTATGGCAACTAAATGATTCGAAACGGAAAATTTGTTAATTTTAGTTTGTAAAATAACTAATATTTTCTATTTTTGAACCTAATTTTGAAAAAAATTATTGTGATTCAAACTAAAAAATAAATACGTAAGCAATTGAAATCATTAGTCCAGGTGTTTTTTTAGCCTTTTTTTACACCAACTCTTTTTGTGCTCCTTTTAGCCCGATCTAGAGGGTATTTGCAATAGTGAGGAATTTGGTAAAAAGTGTATAATTTTGTTAGATTACGATAAGCATATAAACAAGGGCCTAATTTCAAGTCCAAAATAAATTTATATAATTTTAAATTTGAAAAAGTTCTTTTGAAAATTTTGACCGGTTTTGAAACGGATGTGCGATCCGTCAACGAAGTTTGTAGCCCCCGTGACGTCATTTTCTTGTATCGACAACGCTGCTGGTATTGCGATGGCTATAAAAAGTCAAAGAAAATGACGTCACAGCCGAAAATTCAATCCAAGGAGCGTTTTGGCGCGTAAATTCAAACTTCATTTTTTGAACATGAATAACTTTGTAAAAAAAGCAAGTAAAAATAAAATTCAAGAAGTTTTATGATAAGCAAATATAAAGGAATTTAAATCCACAAGAATTTTTTTTTGTGAAACTTCCCTATTACTAAAACTAAGGTGGCAACACTGCCTGTCAGGCTGTCTTCACCATGCCTAGGAAACTTAGGGCATATTTTGGTTCCTGGCAACATTATTTGGGTAGTTATTCACAGTCACGGTTTCTCCGACCAATCAGAGCTCCGATTGGGTCACATGTCTGGTCACGAGGTATACCGCCAGTCCCCATGTGGCGGCCATTTGTGTTTTTGCAATCTACGCAAGGAGCGCTTCCCTTTTGAAAATTCTTTAAATTTTGTGATTTGGCAATTTACAATGTCCAGTCGCCGTTGTTGTGTACCTCATTGTTTTAATACGGAGTTAAAGTAATCGGATTCGTTTCTTTTTCACGATTAGTAATGTACTCACTGGAAAAAACAAAAAGTTTGGGTGAACTGTACTTTTTGTATGAAATGAAGAACTGTTTTTTTTAGAAAAGTTGTACTTTATAAGTGTGAAATGTGTCTTCTTGTGGGAATACATTTAGTGTAAATCTTAAATGTGATATATCTTTTCAACATCAGATTATGGACATAATTATTTAATTTGAATTGAGCAAGTCACAATGTATATATTATGATAGAAAAATAAGTAATAACACATTAAAAAAGAAGAAAATGTATTTATAACATAAATGTAATTTATAATCAATTGTTGTAATGTAATTAAGTTGTGCTATTTGAAGTTTTTTTTTTAAATAAAATATGTTTTACCATCTTCAATTGTTTTTATTTACTTCGCCAACTGAGTAGAACAGTAATAATATAGAATGATATTATGATGATAATTTAGTATTGTCTAGACACGTAGGGTAGTTACTGGCGCTACCCATCGTTTCATATATAAATAATACTACTTGGTTACATTTTTTTTGTTCTAAGACCGCCCTCTATAAACCTACAATACTCTGTGGTCTTCACACTGAGGTTGAATATTTGTCGAAGCACTTGTTTTCATTATTTTCTGTGTTTTTTCCTAATTAAATCATGTCTGTCCTGGAACACCTCAAGACCATGACGGTTGTGGTTGCTGACACCGGCGACTTTAAAAGTAAATCATGAATATTATATAAAAGTTTGGTTATAAATCACTGTTGGTGCAATGTCAGGTATATCTGATAAGTAGAGTGAAAGGCACCTTTGAACCAGATAATATTTTATTTACTAACCATGACCCTAAAAAACTTCATTACCAATGCACGCGTGTGATGTAATCTTTACTCATAGCTGTATGTTACTTTTGGTGTTTTTACACCTACCCACTTCTTGAATATTTTGTTGAGAAACTGAAAAGTTCCTGGGAATACATATTTATATTACTTGTGCACAACAGATTAGTCTAATTACAGTGCACCCTCACAGCTATCGACATGCTGGAAGGAACTGTATTGCTAGATTGTTAAATCCTAATAAATTACACTCAAAAATGTCTATATTAGACTTATTTAAGAGCTTTATACTCCGAGTCACAGGGCGTTGCGCTACAAGATCAGTACGGCTTTTTGGTTCATGAAATAAATCATGTTCTCACCCTTATGGCTGGTTCGGACAAGGCGAGTAATTTAGTCAAGTACCGAGTAATTTAGTGGCTAAACGTGTGCGAACCACAAAGATTTAGTCCAGTAGTTAAGTCAATGGTTTAGTCAAGCCGATCCATTTCATTCTATTTTTTCGGGCAAGTAGCGGCCCCGCCCACCGGCCGTGGGCGAGTGTTGCCGAGAAGCCACGGAAAAGTCCGAGTCCGAATAGCCACGGAAAAGCCCGAGTCCAAGTCGAGTTTATTAGCGACCGCGCCATTGGCCGCTCACTCTTGGCGGGGAAACGGAAATGCAAGAATGGCGGCAATTTAAATTGGCTGCAGTTTGAAAAGATAATGCCCGTTTTCAACAAGAATATTTAAAGATAAAGTGCTGTTTAAAAATATTTAAGTACTTAAGTAAGAACTTCTTATATTTGCGAGCCCGATGTTCCGCTCCCTAAACTTAGCGACCTGTCAGTGAGGTTATGTCATGTTTAAACTGTAAATAAGTGGATATGCACACCGATATCCTTGTTTTTTTAGAAACTCTTGAGAATATAGAAGTTGCTAGGACTTATCTACGTCCAAAAAGTTTTGAGAAAGGTAATTTTTTTTCGATAAGAATAGTATGACATCGATTTTTGGTGCGGATATCAGCTGTCAAAAATACAATCATGTAGCTCCTTGCTGGATGAAATTGTAGTAATTTTTAAGTTTTCGGACAATAGAGCTGTACAAATATAGTTTGGTAAAGATGTTGTGGAAATAACTATTATCGTCCATGAATTTATTACGTATTTAAAAACATCGATCTTTTACATTGATCGATGTTTATAGGTACCTACCATAAATTTTTCATATCACAGGCCTTATGATATCCTTCAGATGGATTGTTACTTATTGTTTTGTACAGAAACAATTCAGTGATACACGGGGATAACTGATTAGAGGCATTACAATTTTATGCCACTGTAAGCCATCAGCTGGTATCTGTGACAGACGTGAGAGGCGTATGTAGCAGGATTGAACAAGTTTCTCGCGGTCAGCCTCTGAAAAGTTGAACCATGTTTCTTCTTTAACTTGATAATTGATTGGTGACCGCCGTGTATTTGAAAATGCCGATTTTACATGTCGAATATTGATGTTAATTGTCAACAACGAAAAACGCAACAGAGAAATGCATCTGAATGCAGCTGCAGACTACGAGCCGTATTATAGTGTGTGCATACAAAATATACTTTGTACACATCATTGAAAAGATAAAAATTCAATTAAAAAATAATGTTTGCAGCGTAAATGGTAGATATTATTATAAACATCAAATAGTCATGTGTTGTTTTTATTTAAAATGTGTATATTATTTTATAAACCATAAAATACATTTCGAATTTACAAAAGTCGAGTTTCGAAGTTGTTTGCTAAACAGGCTCCTAGCTAGGTGGCCGGGCATAAATCAGTTAATATTACCAAACCATAGCCAATTTAAAGGGCTTTATAATAACATGATTTTAATACTCAATTAATATTTTCAAACTGCAGCCAATTCAAATTTTCCGCCATTATAGAAATGGCTTTCTGCAGCCAACTTCGCACTTGTGTACTGTACTGGACCGTAATGCGAACGCTTCACGGGCGAGTAGCGCCCCGCCCACTACTAAATTACTCGGTACTTGACTAAATCAGTGGCCTTGTGCGAACTAGCCTTTAGGTGTAGTCATCATGCACATAGAACCTGTAGCCCTCCAACAGGGTGGGACTGTCAATTAAGCCGTTGATGACCTTATGAGAGAGCACCATAAGGGACCTGTTGCAACTCGTTTCCAAGCTTTTGAATTCAGTCTCCTGAAATAGCTCCTCATGATGCATGCACAATACACTGAAGTCATAATTACTTCAAATATCATTACATCTAATTACTTACGTCTGTTTACTTATTGTCTTGTCTTGTCTTGTATCCTGCCGCCTTTCCTCTAGGGGTGGCCAGTACCTCCACACAAGTGCCTCCACTTGACTCTGTCCTTGCATACTTCTTTCATCTCATCTAATTTCATCACTCTTTTCATGCATGCTCTTCTCTTGTTTCCACTCTGTAGATTCCATTCATTCGCAATCTTATTTATCTGATCAATCCATTGTTTCCTAGGTCTTCCCCTTCCACGCTTACCTATTACATTCCCTTTATACACTCTTTTTGTCAGTCGGTCTTCACTCATCTTTTCAATATGTCCAAACCATCGCATCACACTTCTTTGAACTTTCACTTTCACGCTTTCTTTTTTTCCGCATTCATTTAGAACCCATTCGTTTCTCACTCTATCTTTCAGTGTTTTTCCTGTCATACTTCTCAAATGAGCCATTTCTACGGTGCATACCTTATTTACTTCTCTTTCATTCAACGTCCATGACTCGCTTCCATACATCAGGGTCGGCAACAAAATACAATTGTGTACCGCCATTTTCATTTTCTTTGGTATCCTTTTATTCTTCGCTATTCTACCAAACGCTCCTATCACGCATCTTCCTTTGCTGGCACGCTTCTCTAATTCTTTCGTCATCTTACCATTCGCCTCAAACTTACTTCCTAAATAGTCAAACTCATTCACTACTTCAACTTTTATTCCATTCAAATTAATTGTAAGTTCCTCACATACTTCATTCCTGTCAAAAACTAATACTTTTGTCTTATTCGCATTTACTTTCAAGCTATTCTTACAAAACGCATCATTCAGTTTGGTTAACATCGTTTGGAGTGCCTCCGCCGAGTCAGCTAAAACTATAGCATCATCACATAAAGAAGTACTCCAAGAGTGCTTCTTGTTTCACCCACTTTCACTCCGCTCTCTGATATTCCAGCTTCTTTTATGCAACTGTCCATGATTATATTAAACAACCATGGACTCATCACGCAGCCTTGCCTCACTCCCTTATATACATCAAACCAGTCACTATATATCCCATCCACTCTTACACATGCCGAACTATTTTCATAGATGGCACGTATCACATTCAGAAGATTATCATTCACACCGTACTTCCTGAGAACATTCCACAGCATACATCTGTCCACCGAGTCAAAGGCCCTCTCAAGATCTACGAATGCTGCGTAGACCACCCTCCCCACAGCCAGATGTTTTTCAACAATCTGTCTGAGAGTAAAGATTTGGTCCACACAACCTCGTCTTGGCATAAAGCCAGATTGAATATCAGAGACCCTGTGATCGGTGGTCATTCTCACTTTTTTTATGACAATTTTGCATAAGACTTTCCAAGGTATACTAAGGAGACTAATGGGCCTGAAGTTACGGCAGTCTTTCTTGTCCCCTTTACCCTTGTAAATAAGTAACAATAATGTCAGAGAACGGCCGCTGTCGCAAGTGTGTGTGCGTTGTTGCATTGCTGCGCGCACACACATCCACGCCAACGTCACGAGATGCACCCTGCGTGTGTGCACAGCACAGAGGCGTACCTTGGGCTCGTGCCGCATTTGACAGTGTGGAATGCTAGCTGTCCTCAGTCACAAACGGCTCCAAAAATCATGCCACTGCACACGATAACCTCTCATTCGTTAGAGCGTAATCTAGGATGCCGGATTTCTGGCGCGCTGAAAAACTTTCTAAGTCTTTCATTAGCAAACTGTTTTATTTACAGCATGGGTAGTCCGCCTCATCCCATTAATTACTGAAGTAATTATATTTGTTAATACAGCCTCATACCAACCTCAAGTTAAGAAACTTTTACAGGATGCTATATTTTAAACAAAGCTGCTGACTCATGTGTATAAAATGTTTGGTAAAAGGCTTATGCTGTAAATGAATACTTGCTATGGAGCGTTGTTAACGGGCTGATGTATGATGTTTCCAGCTATGAAGGCGTACAAGCCGCGAGACGCCACCACCAATCCCTCTCTCATCTTGTCTGCAGCCTCCATGGACCAGTACAAGCCGCTCATAGAGAAGGCTGTCAAGTATGGACAAACCACTGGAAAGTAAGTGGTAGTAGTTAACTCTAAAATTTTATAAGCCACCTCACTATCTATAATCTATAATCTAAGTTGCAAGGATATATTCATTCAAAGCTCTCAGATGTATGCCCACAAACAAACACGTGTAGTTCGCGCTAACAAAATGCTGATTGTGTACTCACAAATAAAATCCAAACCTCAAATGAACATAAGCCCTGCAACTCTTGCCGACATTCCCTGAAACAGGGGTGACATTGGCAAAGTGAACCATTTTTTACAGTATGGGTGGTCAGCCTCATACCAACCTATAAGTCAAGGAAATCATCCTTTTAAATCAAATATTCCAAGATCTGAATTCCATAATCAAAGATAAATTCCCCATTCCTTTGGTCACATCACACCTAAATCACCTAACAATGAGTTCCATCCAGTCTGGTCACATTGATAGATCTTATAGAGCAACATGATCACGCATTAACAGCTGATCAGACAGTCAGATGGGCTGTACACAAATTATTGAGTGTCATTTGACTTCCCGATCAGCTGTTCATGGGAGGCCATATTTGATTGCTTGTTTATCAAGCGATCTATCAATGTGACAGGGCTGCAGACTCTAGAGAGACTTGTCATAACTGTAAGCCTGAAAGGCCTAGAAACCAGAGTCAGTTCTGGTCTCTCAGATGCAAGAGCTTTAAGAGCAACTAATTCATTAGACAAATATGAAAAACTGAGGAATAAATTCCATAATAAGAAAAATTGGCATTCAAGGTTTACTCTCTGTACTTGTACACAAGTTGATACTCACACATGCTGCAGATGATGGAAAACTCTTCCCTCTTTTCCTGTGGCAAATGTGTGCCATTTGCTACAGGAAGGATATTAAACTCACAGTTATCTATTACTTAAAGTACTTTGGATTTGAAAATGCACAAGTAATAAGATCTTGTTAAGTAGGTCAACAAACTTATGTGAAGATATTCTTGAAAATATCCAAGAAATGCTTAAGAGGCTACCGTCCTCAAACGCCGGTGAGTTTTGAGCGCTATATATACCTAGTGTTATGGTTTGCTCTCCATTCTCGAAATCCAAATAAAAGGCATGTCTCACATAAACAGTACAATGAAAGTATAAATTAAGGATTAAAGATTTGAACACATACTGTCGTGACACACAAGGCAAAAAATGATTAGTTTTTGCATTGTGTGTCACAACATCTTGTGTTCAATACTTTTCCCTCTGTCTGGTAGATGAGAGCCGTGAGACAGAAATATGTTTGTCCCTTTCTACTTTGACGTGATATGGTAACTACAAGTTTTGCACGCAAAAATGATTTTTGGTGTCATTTATTTTGACTAACAATGTTACATTGCCTCAAATTATACTATATGTGTACAGATCTGGGATGGCGATGTCCCTTTCACAAATTTCTATTGCACAGGGTTACTCCTCGTTCACCGAAAACTAATTTAAAAAAAGAGTTTCATATTTTCTACATTATTACAAATCTTACCAATTATTTAATGTTTTAAAATTGTAATTTAAGCAACACCCTAAATGACTACAGCATGAGTTCTCAATATTTTTCGGGTGGCGTCTTGTATCCAGTCGTTATTCCGCTAGGGGTGGCCAGTACCTCTGTAGATATATTTCCACTTTATTTATTTGTTCATTTTCTAGTTTGGTTTTTATTTGTAAGTTCACATTCAGCATTTGTAAGCGCGAACTAACACGTGTTTGTGGGCATGCATTTGATACGAGTTTTGATTGTTAATTTAGCTTTGCAACTTCGATTATAGATTATTACAGACTGTAACTGTAACTCTGTCACCATTCCGCTAGAGGTGGCCAGAGCCTCTGCAGAGTTGCCTCATTTTCAATATCGACGGACTTTGGTCGATTTTAATATAGCTTATTCGATCTCTGTTACAAAGATGTATTGACATTCAAGGCTTATTCATATTTAATGCACGCCTATAATATGCAGGCACATCCAAATTCACGCTTACACATGTTGCATGTGTACCTACATACATTTTTTTTTACTTTATCTGAAATAGCGGTGACATTGGCAAGTAAAAACATTTTTTACAGCATGGGTGGTCAGCCACATGCCAACCTACAAGTTAAATAACACAAATATATGATCAACTCAACTTAACTAAGCTACACATATAGTGAAGCTTCTTGCCGCGTTATTGTCTATCCAGACAAATTTGGTTGGTGAAGACAATTTTAATTCACAAAACTTTGGAGGTTGAGTGTGTGGTGTGAATTGAAAGCCCGTTTTTTGAAAGTGTATATTTTTAATGCAGTCAGTACTGTTCAATCAAAGGTAATTCAAAATGTTGTATTGGTTGCAATCTTCCGGTCTTCAAGCTGCATCCAGGTGGAAGTCCTCCTTAATCCGCCTTGCTTGTGAGGCGAGCAGGATGCTTGATGCTTGAAGTGGGGGAAGGAAAGGAAATATGGAAGTTGGCAAATAGGAAGTAACTTGAAACTTTTGTGGAAATTCGGATTGGCCCTAACAAGGACCTTTTGTTGTGAGCAGGAGAAAAAACTTGTAAACTTTTGAGGAAAATTATAAGTGGCCCTAAGAAGGACCTTTTGAGTTGTGATGTGAGCAGTGTGCTGTAGGAGACGGTTGCCTCAAGTCTATTCCGGGCGAGGTCTTGAGAATCTTCTAGGTGAAGATGTGGCGAAGCTGGAGATGTCCAGGTGAAGGTATGATGAAGCTGGAGATGTCCAGGCGAAGGCACGAGGTAAGATGTCGTCTCTGCTTGGAAATTGGCGGGAACGCGAGAGATGTCTTGAGATTTTGGCGGGAGATGTAGATGTCCGCTCGGTGGTCTCGAAGTTTCTCTGGTGATGATGTAGTGGTCTGCGGAGACGTCCAGGCGACGGTGCAAAGTAGTTTTGCGTCTCTGCTTGGAAATCGGCGGGAACGCGAGACGGCTTGCAATTTTGGCGGGAGCGCGGTAAGATGTTGCTCGTTCCGTGGTCTCAGTGTGTCTGTCTGGCTGGAGCGCGGCGTACGCGTTTTTATACTCCCACTCGTTCTCGCGGGCCCACTACTAGGGGTGGGCTCGCACAATTTTCGGATTATCTTCTTTATATCTGATTTCAGATATCTGGTTTTCTTTCATCTTCTGTACTGATGCACCACAAAACTATTTATAAAAAAGAATGGTTCAACTTCAAAACTATCGATATATTTTTTTTAAATCAAGAAAAAAATCCATTAAGTTAAAGATTGCGACCCTGGTGCGTGAGCCAATGGATTCACACACACACGTCAAAATCGGGTGTTGTATGCGTAAGCTCGCGCCCCGGAAATTTCTTAGACAATGGGACGTGCTCTCACCTCTGCATCTCAAGCTCGAATGTCGTTGAAACGAAATAAACAGCCGCTTTTATTCTGTAGCTTTTCGCCTAACAAAACTGTATGGAATTTTCGGAGCTGTTTTTTTTATTGTATTTTGTTAAATTAACATGCATTATCACGAAAAAAAAATGCGGTCAACTTTGAGTTTGATTAATAAACTTACTATTCATATATGTATTTTTTGTATACTTTCATTCATAAAATTCAAGTTATTCAATGAACCCAGATAGCATTATTTCGTAATATTTCATAAGTTTGTGTACATTTTGACAGAATTCAAATAACTTTTATCATTTTTGGAAACCGGCAATCTGTAAAGAATACATTTCTTTATTTTATTCTGACAGTAACAGATTAAAAAAAAAAAGTAAACATAATGGACATTTAAAACCCAGAACACCGTTTTGGACGTATTCGCTCTATGGGGTCTTACGACAACATGCTAACTTTATGTGAGTACATGCCAGTGGCGAAGGGTCCCAATAACACGATCGGCTTCCCTTTTGAAATTACGAAAAAAGTAATGTAGGGTCAGTGTGGCAACAGTGGATCATTTTTTTTCAAGCGCACAGAATTATTTTTGTATAAATGCAATCAATTTACAACTTTTATCAAACGGTTAATAAATTAGATACCTACAACTTGTTCTAAGAGCTCCATCTTTTTTATCCAATAAATACAGAGATATTTTGCATTTAGGGAAAAATGGGAAATGATCCACTGTGTACGGTGTATGGTGAGTATGGTGTACACAGTGGATCAAACAATAAAAACCAAATTATTTGTATTTCAAAAAAACATATTCATTAGACAATTTTTATTTTCTGTTATACACAATGGTTATACACCAATTTTCATCAAACAGAACAAAATAACATTAAATAAGTGGATGATAATACAGGAAAAATCCACATTGAAGAAGTAATAAGAATGTTGACGGGCATTGCTGCGTCTTCCGAGGTAAACGCAACTATGCTACACATTTAGTGTAACTTCTTTCTGCGTTCTTCCCAAAGGGTCTCATGTGGTGAGTGGAATCTATTTATTTTTACAGGTAAGATGATCGACTATGTACCCTATGATGTTGATCCACTGTGTACCCTTTCAACAAATTTCTTTTGGGGCGGCAATTTATGTATTTCACTTTGAACAAAGTAATGGGGTAATGTTATAATGGAAGTAGGATTATTGTTAATGAGGATAAATGAATAACTTCTAGCCGAACTTCAATTCTTTAAAAATAAGAAGACAACAAAGCGAAGCTTAATTTTTACTTTTGACTGTCAGAAACACGTTTTGTAACTCAGCAAAACCAAACTGCATTGAAGTAGGACTCTGTTTGGTTCAGACATGTTCAGACATGAGCACCATGCCAGGGTGAAAGCAATAGCCCTGTATAACTACTCATCTGGAAGAAACTGCCCTGATCCACTGTACCCACATGATCCACTGTTGCCACATTGACCCTATAAAACTTTTAATTTCATTTGTAACAATAAAGTAATAATCTTTTTTTTTTCAAACCGCGTGAAAATTTTTCAATCATGTAAAATAAAGCTGCAGACTCACAAACACTCCCGAGTATGCTTCCGAGCCTTGATTACCGATACGATCACCGGCTTGTAGTTCCGACAGACTAGGGTATCAGAGGGGAACAAGTCAGAGGCGCGGGGAGGGGCCGGTTGACGCGCGGGCTCGCGGGTATAATGATAAAGATAAGCCGGTGTAACATCAAATTACTCTATGTATAGACGCGCGCCGTGAGTGAGAAATATTAAAAGTTTGCATATTTATGGAAATACACAATATTTTTGAATAAAATAAAAGTAAATACTTGATGAATGTATATTTTTTTAAAGATCAACCATTACTCGTATAAATGTTTTTATTGAACATTTATTTCAGATACTCACTCTTTTGATTATTTCCTTAATTTATAAGGATTTCATGACTTTCAGTTTTTTCACAATACTCCAAGTATTGAGTATTCAATTAAAATGTATGTGAACTTGAAAAACACCTCTGGCAAAAAAAGTTTCAAAACTCTTTTCCCCAGAGGTGCTTTTCAAGTTCACATACATTTTTCTCCAATACTCCATACTTCGAGTATTGTGAAAAAACTCGTACTACGGGTACAGGTGAGATTTACGCAATGTTTTATACTTGGGGTTCTGAAGTGTGTTTGAACTATTCACAGCCTACAAATCTAACTGTATTTTAATCTCTTTATTTACATATGAACATATTCTTGTCTTCAAAGTAATACATATTTTTTTTGTTTTTGTAGAACTGTTGAAGAGAAGCTCTCAAACAGCATGGACATGTTGTGTGTATTATTTGGATGTGAAATCTTGCAGATTATCCCGGGAAGAGTGTCAACAGAGGTGGATGCTAGGTGAGTTTACAATTCTGATGCTATATTAATGGTGCCGCCTTTTTACTTATGTCACAGGATCCATTTTTATTATTTTTTATGTTTTAGACTGTCTTTTGACAAAGAAAAAAGCATCAAAAAAGCTTTGAAGCTGATTCAACTGTTTGAAAAAAATGGGATTTCCAAAGACAGAGTTCTCATCAAACTTGCTTCTACATGGGAAGGCATTCAAGCTGCTAAGTAAATACAACTTATATCCACCAATAAATACTTTAAATATATATTTTCCTCTGCATGATAGGCTTTAATGTAATGTTGTTTGCTTGCAGAGAGTTGGAAGCTGTTCATGGCATCCATTGCAACCTTACTCTATTGTTTTCCTTCTGCCAAGCGGTCGCTTGTGCTGAAGCTAAAGTCACTCTGATCTCTCCCTTTGTTGGGCGCATCATGGATTGGTAAGAAAATATTCATAAAAAAAATCAAAAACCTACTAACCCAATGAAGTCGGCATCGGGACAAATAATGTAAAGCCACCCAGCGGGGTTGCTAGCATGGTTGCTAAAGGACCCTAGTTACGAATCTGATCACCACAGCACTGGCACTGTCATTCAACAAAAACAGAATTCACTTGAGACATAGCATACAGGTGTATTCTTTAAAATACTGCATAGGTAGAGTGAGAAGACCCTAATGTGCTACATACTGCATTTATCACTGGTATATTCAATACAATTTCTATTTACTGTGGATCAAAACCCGTGACATTATCCAGCCAACTGACTCCTAGTTATCAAAATCCTTTTTGCGCTCCAAGCTAGGTAAATCTTTTGTACCGTTCTTGATCTAGACCAGGGGTCGGCAACCTGCGGCTCGCAAGCCAAATGTGACTCTTTTGATCTGAAGCTGCGGCTCTTTAGTTTCATACGCAAATAAATAAAAAAGAAAACACCTAAAAATCGTCCTGAATCGATTAACGAGGATTAGACACCAATTATATCTCTCAGTCACTTGTACTCGCTTTTCACCTCCCCCCCCCCCCTGACACTGACGCTGTTACAAAAACTTATTTTCACTTATTGAAAACTTATTCGTACTTATTTTTGGCAAGAAAAATATTGTAGTTTTTTACACTTTGAAATTTTATAAATTGTAATTTTTTGCTCTTCCGACTCAAAAGGTTGCCGACCCCTGATCTAGGCCATTCTTCACCCTAGAGTATTTTATTTTTAATTAGGTAATCTCTTTTTGACCGTGCGTCATATCTGAATACAAAAATTTCTTAACAAATTATTGAAGTAATAGCGAAAACAAATTGAGATCAAAATTTGACACAAGAAAGAATCCTTGAGTAGCATGTTATCATTTGATTTTTTCAGGTACGTGGAGAACACAGCCACCAAGTCATTTCCCCCATCTGACGATCCAGGTGTTATCTCTGTAACGCACATCTACAATTATTACAAGAAGTTTGGCTACAAGACAGAAGTGATGGGCGCATCGTTCAGGAACATTGGAGAAATCTGTGCTCTAGCTGGGTGTGATCTTCTCACCATCAGCCCCAAACTCCTGCAAGAACTGGAAAACTCCAAAGAACCGCTGAAAAAGGTGTATTATATAATATTGTTTAATCAGACATTGGTATGAGGCTGACCACCCATACTGTAAAAAAATGTTTCACTTTTCCAATGTCACCCCTGTTTTAGGGAAGATCAGCAAGAGTTGCAGGGCTTATGTTCATTTGAGATTGGGTTTGCTAGTCCACATGCGGCATATGTAAGCGCAAACTTATATGTGTCTGCTTATGGGAATGAATTTAATATTTAGTAATATATCTTTGCAACTTGTAACTTTGCAACATTCGCATTAAGGGGGGGGGGGGGAGTCTGGTCTGCGGATGATGGCAAATGATTTCCGAGTACCAAAAGTGAGTCGTTCTTTTAAATACCAATTTCTACAAAATATTATGTAAGTAATATAACATTATTAATTATTAAGCTCATCCATCATTACAGCAAGAGGGGGAGGGGGGGTCATTAGATAATGACTATAGGATGATTGTAGGGGGGGGGGGGTCGAAAATCGTGAAAGATGACGTACTTTATGGACGGCCCCTAAGATTATCACAGTTCTAGGAAAATGGAAAGCTTGCATATCTAGTGTCCATTGATTCAATTATTAATGGATTTTTAAAAACTGTACCTGTAAATCTGTACCCGAATGTAGAACATTTTCTTAATTCCCTCAATTACGTAGAAAAATGTACAAAATACAACAGCACCCTTAGAAAAGACTCTAGTTACATAGACCTGTGATATAACCGCCAAAAAAAAAACAAATTTGAAACTCCATTCACCGCTTCTGATAGGAATTCATAATTATTAATTTGGGTTATAACTTGCATTTTGTTACAGATGTTGGATGAAAAGGCATCAGCGAACTATGCTGCTGACAAAATCACCTTGAACGAGGCAGACTTCCGTTGGATGCTGAATGAAGATCGCATGGCCACGGACAAGTTGTCAGATGGAATCAGAAAGTTTGCTGTGGATTGTTGCAAACTTGAGAAGATGCTCAAAACAATGATCTCATAAGAATGAGACAGGACAATATGAAGCAATTATATGGGAACATTTCATTTCATTCCATTTTTATACTTTGGTTTTTAATATATAGGTATACTTTCTATTATTTTTATTATTCTTTTGTAACTGCTAAAAAATGCATTCCATGGATTATTAACTCATTTTTATACAGTGCTTTTTGTAATGTTGGATTTTTTAAATAGGAAAATAAATGGTTATATGGGAAACATTCTTTCAATATTATATGCAACGCAACTAAAATCCAACTATAGTGCTACTTCTTAGTATATGTGCAGCACAAAATAGATTCATGGGTATAGAACACCATTTCCGCTTTATAAACATCAAATAAAAATGCACAAATTTTAAAATATAATAATTTTATTACAAAATCTAGATACTTTTAATATTTTACAACCCTCGTTTCAATAAATTAACTTATTCATATAAATACATAATACTCAAATAGGAAAATAAAACAGCTAAATGAATTACTGGCAAAATAAATGCTTAAGGTAAAAGCTTAATTAAAAGTACCTTAACAGATCATACTACTTAAATGGCCACAATAGGAAGGTCAGTTCATTCAGACCAACACAATGATCAAATCATGTAAAAAATACTTATCTAAAATACTACTACCTATTTTTAAAAGGAAAATTAATATTTTCGTGTAAATAATAAACTTTAGGCTAACTAAAAATTCAGAAATGACTTATTCTGTCTGTGAAGATTTAAAGCTTTTTATAATAAAATACTCTATTTTCAGCATGGAACTCTGTGTTAATTAATATTGTTTTGAAAAAATGTGAATTACACATCCCTAAAATCTAAATCTAAGCTGCAAGGATATGTATCATTTGAGATTCATATCAAATGCATTCCCACAAGCAGACACATATAATTTCGCGCTCACACATGCCGCATGTGGACCTGCAATATAAAAACCCAATTCTCAAATGGACGTAAGCCCTGCAACTCTTGCCGACCTTCCCTGAAACAGGGGTGACATTGGCAAAGTGAACCATTTTTTACAATATGGGTGGTCAGCCTCATACCAACCTATAAGTCAAGGAATAAATTGTAAAAAATTAGCAGTTCATAACACCTAAATAGATAAATGCATAGAAATTTGTTATTCCATGAACTCGGTCCTAACTTAGGAGACCCAAGCCATTTGTATTTTTTTTTTTGAACAACCAAACTTGAAGAAATTTTGTTTTTTGAAATTATACTTTTAAAGGGATCCGTGGACTCTCTGATGTTGATGGTTCATAGCCGTATAGAAATATTGAGCTGATGACCAACATTGTGCCCATGGAAAACTGTATGGTCAGATGGAAGTCAAACAGATAAATTGATACGACGCATGATATGACTATGGCTAATGAAGTGGCAAATCCTTTAAGGATGTTGTCGGCGTACTTGACAACCACGGCAACAATGAGGCCTCCCCCAGCCTGCAGGAGGACAAGGTACCAAACAAAGACATCAAACCCTCGCAGCATGGAGCCCAGGCCTGCTTCACTGCCCAGCATGTACGTGATCAATCCAAAAGGCAGCGACAGCAAACTCAGCTGCACATTTCTCATCCAAACCTGGAAACAAATCAACAAGGTAATGTATACTGAGCAATGGAGATTGCGCTTTCAAGGTGGCTGCTCCACCAATATGGAACGTCAGCCCATTTATTGTTTATAATTTTCCATTATGTTTATTTGTTTTAAATATTTGAATGTATTTAATTGCTTGTATTCCTTGACTGATAGGTTGGTATGAGGTTGACCACCCATACTGTAAAAAATGGTTCACTTTGCCAATGTCACCCCTGTTTCAGGGAAGGTCGGCAAGAGTTGCAGGGCTTATGTTCATTTGAGATTGGGTTTTTATATTGTAGGTCCACATGCGGCATGCATTTAAGAGCGCTCTCGAAAATTTTTAATTTTAAAATCTGCGTTCGCTTAATACCTATCTATGCCACAGCCGCGCGCTCGGAGCTCTTATTTTGTAGTTTTTGAAAGGTACGTATATTAACTTATAATATCTGTGGACTAGAAATTATTTTAACCAAAAAAGACATATATACGAGGGTGGGGTGAAAAGTTTCCGGCCTGACCAAGAAAAACAATTTTTTTTTTAAAAAATTATGCTTTATTTTTTAACATAATCTCCATCAACACTGATACATTTCTCATAACGGTGTTCTAATTTAGTTATGCCAGTTTTAAACGTAGATTCGTCAAGCTCCTCAAAATACTGATTTACAGCTTCGATAACTTCTTCGTTGTTCTTGAATCTTTTACCGCCAAGCCATTTTTTGAGGTTAGGAAACAGGTAATAGTCGCTGGGGGCTAAGTCTGGAGAATAGGGAGATGCGGTATCAATTCAAACTTCAATTCGTGGATTTTGGACATGGCAACAATCGACGAATGCGCTGGTGCGTTATCGTGATGAAACAAAATTGTTTTCTTCGCCAAATGAGGTCGTTTAATTTGTACATCCTGCTTCAAACGTTGTAATAACTCTGCGTAGTATTGACCAGTGATAGTCTTACCCTTTTCAAGGAATCAATGTGTATAATTCCTCTCGCATCCCAAAAAACAGTAGCCATAACCTTGTTAGCCGATAAAATTGTTTTTGCCTTCTTTGGAGTTGGTTCCCCTTTTCCAACCCACTGTTTTGACTGTTCTTTATTTTCAGGAGTGCAGTGGTGGACCCAGGTCTTATATACAGTTATGAATTGACTCAAAAAATCGTTTGGATTACGCCTATACAGCGCCAAATTGTCGGTAGAAATGGTTTTTCGAAGCAGTTTTTGGTCTAACGTTAGCAAACGCGGCACCCACCTTGCACACAGCTTTTCCATGTTCAAATGGTTATGCAAAATATTTCGCAAACGTTCATCTGATATCGTACAGGTCTCAGCTATCTCACACACTTTCAACCTGCGGTCTTCCAACACTATTTTATGGATTTTCTCAATCATTTCTGAGGTTGTGACCTCAACGGGCCATCCTGAGCGAGGGTTGTCAGAGGTGTTCACACGACCCATTTTAAATTCAGAAACCCACTGCTTAATAGTTGAATATGATGGGCAGGAGTCTCCTAGTGTTGAATCTATCTCTTCTTTTAATTTTTTTCGTGTAAAACCTTTCAAATAGAAGTATTTGATGACAGCACGTTTTTCCAATTTCTCCATTTTAAGATAAACAACGGAAGCGTCTCGCGCGATGTGCTCTCAAACGCAAACTAACGTAGCGATTGGGTTGAACCTTTACATACAAGCTCGGTAGGAATGATACTGTAGGACGCCGCTCCAAAAGTAGACCTAGTGGCGCCATCTCTTGGTCAGGCCGGAAACTTTTCACCCCACCCTCGTATATATGTCTCAACTTACTTACGAAAATGGTCATTAGTAATAAAAATAACAAAGAACTTCACAGTTGCATTTCATTAGTAATAAAAATAACAAAGAACTTCACAGTTGCATTTCCATGTGTACAAAAAACTCGGCACAACGAAAAAAAAATCTTGAATGTTGGTGCCATTTCAAATAACGGCTGCCGACTAGACCGGAAATAACTAGAGTTGACAGATAACACACGTTATAAATATTGTGATCGCCAAAGTCGTGGCAATATTTCATATTTCTTATTTTAACTTTATCACTTTTCATTTCATATTTCATATTTTAACTTTATCACATTATAACCACTGCAACGTGTGACAGGAGAGAAACGCAAGTGGAAGCATGTCGCTGCCTTTGTTCTTGTTTGCCGTAGAGACCATTAAGCTAATTTTACATGAGCAATTTTTGCATGTGTACTGGACCAATGTGTCTTATGAAAACAGGAAATTGATTTCAAAAATATTTAAAACAACTCTCACATTACGAATTTTACGCTTATTCTTAGCTCAGATTGTGAAGAATTTTATTCTTATGACAACTGCAGTATGTATCAAATCAGCACGTTAGTTTCCGCTCCTCTATGTTATTACTCATAGTAGCTTGCAGTACACTTTTTGGCAGCCATTTTTTTATGCCGGTCAGATAGACTCAACCTTTTCCATCCTTCAACATCAAAACTAAAAATGTTCAACAATAAATCAATAGTTTCGCAAATTATATTTTTAGTAATAATAATATCAGGATGATTTTTGCGAGCGCTGTTTTTGTGTAAATCACACCCCAAGAGCCCCCAGCGAGCTTGGTCGTCGCTAAAGAAAGCGTCGATTCTCAATCAAGACCAAGTTGCTGTAGGGCTGGATGAACTTTGGTGACGGGTCTTGGTAATGGTTTGTGTATTTCCACTTTATTAATTCATTAGAACTTTGAAAAACATTAAATAAAAAAAAAACAAGTTTTTAGTTACTCGTAAGCGTAACTACAGATGTTATGGATATGTGAAGGTTCCAAGGAATTTTATGAAAAAAGTGGTCAATATAGTGCATACACGCAGAATTTCTTAGTAAATATTTAGTTTTTACATACTGTAAAATTGCGTTTCCTTTCTCGCAATTTCGCTTTCTTGATGACTAAAATTATTTTTTAGCGTAAAATCCGTAGGAAGTAGAATGTCGACCGATTATTTCTAAAATAGTAATAATAAATTTCTAAGTTAAGTATCAAAGTCTTAATCTAAATTAAAGTTGCAAAGATATATATCATTTCAGATTCATATTAAATACATTCCCACAAGCACACACATAGTAGTTGAACATAAGCCCTGCAACTTTTGTCGACCTTCCCAGAAACAGGGGTGACATTAGCAAAGTTAACCATCTTTGTACAGTATGGGTGGTCAGCTTCATACCAACCTATAAGTCAAGGAATGTTTTATTAAGAAATTGTTGATTGCAAAAAATAATATTTTTGTAAAAATGTAACATGGAAAATCGTAAAATGTTCTCGCTTCGAAAATGTTGCATATCACTTGCCGACGAAACAAAGGTTTGTTATGAGATAGTTTTAGCGAAAAAAAAAAAGTGCCGCAGGTCCCGCCTTCTGTGAGCGTTGGCGCTCGACTGAGGTTTACCCCGCGAATCTTGCATTTAAAAGCCATTTGTAAAATAATAATAAAAAATACATCTTGTGAAATTAAAAATTTGAAAAAAAATACAACTAAGCTCAAGATTATATTGTTCAATATTTGAAAATAATTGGGCACAAATAACCATTTTTTGAGATTTTATTCGAAGATACAATGTACACTTTTTTGTCCGTTTTTGCTTCTAGATTTTTTTTTTTAATTCAGTTTTCTTCATCTGAATCACATTTTAAATCACACCACGAACTAAAACAGGATATACAGTATATTTGTAATTTTTTTTTAGATTTCAAAACACCACCAATTTACAGAAAAACTGGTTCAAAAATTGTATGTTTTCCACTTACCGCAAGAAGGTGTTCGTAATTTATATTTTTTCAAGTAATAAAAGCGTTTATAGACATATATTATTTGATGCATATTGCAAATGAAATGTTTAACTAACACTTAAAGTTATCAAAAATTTATATTTGTCCATATTTATTGAAAAAAAACCACGTCAAAAACTGTGTTTTCGAGAAATTTCCTAGCACCCTCTTAATATGAATCTCAAATGATACATATCTTTGCAGCTTAGATTTAGATTAGATTTTAGATCCCAAATGACCTGCGCAAGATGGATCTGAAGAGCGTTTATAGAAAGAGGTTGAAGAGCCACCAAGACAGCAAGCGCTTTTGGGATAACAACAGGTCATGAAAAGTTACTATAAAAAACTCATAACGTAGTATGTATGAATGAGATATGCCAGTCATCAAAGGTCCATCCAGCCTTACAGCAACTGAATCTTGCTTGAGAACTGGTGCTTGGTAGCGACGACCAAATTAATAAAAAGTCCGGTCTATAGCTCTGCTGTACAATGCTTGCATTTCATGCCAAGTTCAAGGGTTCGAACCCCACTGAGGGTGACAGAAATGATTTCCCGTTTCGGTACTTATATTGGTGCTTACGGTTTACTCAGCCTTCACAGGAAATGAGAACCAGCCCTCTTGGTATCTGGGAAACCCCCACTTCAACTGAAGTGGTTGGCGTGAGGCCGGCCCCCTTACCTTAAAATAAAAAGGTCCCGAATCCCCACATGCGACTCCTTCGGGGATAACACAACCAAGAAGTTACACTGCATGTGTGTAGCTTAGTTGCATTAGCGTTTGTGCAAAAATAGAAGCCCTACTCTACTCTACAGAGAACACCCCTAGCGGAATGGTGACAGTTACAGTGTGTGAATGTTTGTACAATCTCACAACATCAATATTTATTGCTAATGGCACCAGCATACATTAAAATACTATGCTACTGTTTAAATATAATTATTTCAGATATGAGAAGATAAAAAGTACATTGGAATTAATAATAAGCAATGAAAGTTAAAAATTCATTACAGAAAATGCAATGATTGATGTTTTACTTTTTTCAAACAGTTCACAGAAAGGATGGATGCAGGAAGAAATATTCACTCATCGAAAGGATCAGTTTTTAGGTGTTTTGCTTTGAGGAAAGGATTTCACTTTTCGACTTTTGTCTCAATTCAGTTATTTTTACAAAGCATGAGGGTAAAAATGTTGAACTTACCGATATGTCAGATCCTTTCAGCATTTTTTCAAAGTAGATTCCTGCAAACCCAGAAATGAAGCAAGCTGCCAACGCTGCAGAAAATCCCAAAGCTTTGGACTGCTGGGGCAGGTTAGTAGTGACAACAGTAGGGGATGGGGCGGAAGACAACTGAACTAGAGCTACTCCCGCAGCCAGGAGTCCCAGAGCCAGCCACTGCCACTTCTTTAGTATCTTCTTCAGAACGAGAACAGCAAAAAACGCTGTTGTCAACAACTTTAACTGATATGTAACCTAAAAAAAAATATTCATTTGAAAACTATAAATAATGAATTATGATTATATCAGCCATTCAATAAAATAAATATATGCTATGAATTTCATTCCGTGAGAAACATTTTTTTTAAATCTATGCTTACACCTGCACTCAAAAAGTTAAAAATGTTCAGCCAGCAACCAACATTTAATGAGAAAACATGTCTGTATGGCTTGATTGTTCAGCTGTCTCTAGATATCATACTAGTGCAGCCCCCTCCAACCTAACTCCACCCCCTCGGTGCTGTTGCAACCAGCCTGATGGCTGACTACAGCGTCACAAGTGGCGCACTTGGACTAGGATTAGGAGCATTATGAATTAGGATAGTGGGACACGCAGGTGATCAACAATCATATAAGCGCTGGTTCTTACATCTCTTACCTGTTATATCCAAATAACGAGGTAATCATTTGTACTCATCATGCAGTGAGATGGAGGGTAATGAGCATGCAGTCAAGCTAACCAAAGCGGCAAGCTCTACTGGGCATTCCTGCCGCTTCTGAACTTTTGCCTCCCGTAATGGGATGTGAATAACTGCATCGAAAACAAACAACATGGAATGACTTATATGAGTAGTCCAATTGCAAACAGCGCTATGTTACAAAAAATTTTTTTTTTGTTTTCGATGTCATTTTATTGGATTTTTAAAAATGCTATTGTGTATTTTATTACACTATTCAAAAACTCGCTACATTACGTATAATTTGAGGCTTAATACGGTATACTCTTGCAAAAGTCGCTATGATATTTGACAATCCACTTTCAAAACTGTCTATGTTACTGTTCACTTGCAAATGGCGCTAAGACGCCAACATCCTCTTGCAAATCCCGCCATCTTGCCTGTAAAACAAAAGCTCCAAATCAAATTAAAAAAATAACAATTATATTTCCGGTAGTTGGGCATTCTTTCTTGCCCCCTGACCGTATATTTGGCAATATTGAAAGATAGATTAAGACTAAGAGAGGCTTAGTTTTAAGACTTACTGATTCAAAACTGTCTATGTTAATTCCATACAACTGCAAAGATGTCTATGTTACAAATACTTTTGCAGAACTTGCTATGTTCAATTTTAATATTCAAATTACAAGAATTATATAATACCGAGATTTAATTTTTTATAATAAAATAATTTCTAAACAATACCACTGTAGAATTATTCTAATGTAACAACATTTTCTTCAATAACTTAACTAGTAGATGTTTTTATTGAATTTCGTAAAAAAAACTTTTTTTAACATAGCGCTGTTTGCAATTGGACTACTCATATCAAAGTTCAAAAGCCTCATCTTTTAAAAATGAGATCAGTTTTTCTTGTTTTAAATTTCTCAATATCATTAATTGATGAGGCATTCACTTTGTAACCTTTCATTTTTAAAAAATTAAAATAAAAAATAAAAAAACAAATTGTATTGGGTTACGGGGCGAGTAAAATTTAATAATGGAAACATTGTTTCCATTATTAAATTTAATAATGTACCGGTCGTACATTATTAAATTTTACTCGCCCCGTAACCCAATACAATTTGCTTTTTTTATTTTAATTTTTTAAATTTCTCATCTTAGTCTATACCTGTATTTACCTGGTAAGTGGCGGCATCCAGGTTGGACGCTGATATGTAGAGCAGGTTGTTTTGTATAATGTAGAGGATGGAGGGGATGGAGATCCTGAGGGTGTCCATGGGATGGTCCAGCACGGCCACCTTGATGCTGTGCAGGCCGTGCTGGCTGCTGCCCGACTCTGATATCACCAGCAGAACGCAGACTATCAACTTCACAAGCTCTGACATCAAAACAGCTGGAAAGTTACAAACAATTTTCACAAAGGGAAATATGTTTAGAAGTATAGAAGAGCAGTGATTATTGAAGCCCTGACTCACAGAGGTCCAGTTGGATTGATGTAGCACCAAAAGCCCCCCATTTAACACCATTTTGGTTACATTGATACCCGCTCTTTAAAATGAGGAAGACTTGGTTGAAGGGTTTTTCTTAACTTTCGTTTTTTTATTCTCTTTTTCTCTTTTC
This sequence comes from Agapetus fuscipes, assembly GCA_951799405.1. Taxonomy (NCBI): domain Eukaryota; kingdom Metazoa; phylum Arthropoda; class Insecta; order Trichoptera; family Glossosomatidae; genus Agapetus; species Agapetus fuscipes. The sequence goes on along the minus strand of OX637353.1, from coordinate 3,568,454 downwards.
AGTATAAATTACAAACAGAACCGGTCTTCGGGCCAACAGGCCGACAAACCTTGTGACAAATCATTCCCTTTTTATTACAATAAAACACATAAATTTTGTTACAGTAATTTCGGCTCGGCCGGTATCTTGCCGAACGCCGGCCAATCAGCGTGTAGGGTTAAGTTTTGTCAAGGAGTTCGACGGATGGCGAAATTCAGGGCCTACACAAAAAAGTGTGCCGTATCAATTCCCACCGTCTTCTGTTGACAAAACTTAACCCTCCTTACGCCCTCAACCCTTGCCACAGATTTTTCACTCCTGGCCACGGTTCCTTCATCCTTTTCCTTCTCTTCCGATGTTCGTGGAGAGGTGGTGCGCGCTGAAGGCGAGGCGTCGTATCCGGCGGCCTCGTGTACTGCTCGATCGGATCCGCCTCCTGCTTGTCGGGCGGTAACCTAAGCTGATCTGGGTGCACGTCTCTGCTGGTGCGGGGTGGCTGTTTCCTGGCCATCCCATGGCTCTGATTCCTCTTCGAGCCGGAGTCCTCTAGCACGAGTTGTCGTCCACTTTGCACCTCCATGCTGACTGGTTTCAAGTTCCTCTTGATCGTGTCAAACGTCGAGTCTTCCACTTCACACACTTGCGGGTGGGATTCGCGTTCAAAGTACAGCTCGTTCTCCAAAGAGTCATCTTCCATGTCTCTTGGCAGCGCGTCTGCCTCAGGCTCTGCATGGCTCCCATTCTGACCAGGGCAGAAGTGGCTGAATTCTGAAACTTCTGGAGCCAGTGTCTCTTCCACACGTTGAGACTCCTCGACTGCTCTCAGAGTGTCCTCAGGAACTTCTGCGTCCCTCAGAATGCTGACACTTGCATGCTCCGGTTCACCTTCATCCTGGCTTGATTCCGGTTGCGAAGGCTTCCCCTCACGGTCGGGGCAAGACCGGTCGAGATGTGGCCCTGAATAGTGCCAACATGTCCTTTCGGTCTCTTGCTCGCTACCTGGCCGTGGCTGCCATGCCATTGGACGTTTATTCAGGGCTGGTGACTGCCATTCAGTCTGATGGTGATAGGCTGCTGGCTGCCAATCCCCTTGCCGTCGCCCTTCTTGCTGATGAGATCCGATGCTGCCCCTGCTTTCACAGCCTGCCGCAGCTGCGAGAAGCTTGCTCCAGGAGGCGCTGGCGCTCTGAAGTCTCGCCTGACACTGCGGCAACAGGAGGTCCATGGTGTGCTGGATGACCTCCTGCTCCGAGTGCGTGCTGCAGAAGCGCTTGGCCAGCGCTCTCTTCCTCAGGATGAATCCCATTGCCTCCTCCCCGAGCTCCTGCCGTCCATAGAGGTACAGGAAGTGGCCTCTCTCCCTCCTTGACTTGCTGTTGAATCTTCCCTCCAGGGCACATTCAACCTCCAGCCAGTCTGTCACTGGGAGCTCCGCCATCCAGGCAGCCGCCTCCCCCCTCAGCCAATCCATTGCCCACATCACCCATTCGCTCTCTGGGGTTGCATTCTCCTTGAAGTACGCCAGGGCTGACTCCAAAAATAGCCCTGGGTCTTCCTCCGGCTTCCCCGAAAATGGCATGGGGAGCCGTGCCACTGGCGTCCTGTATTCATTGACTGAAGCTCCCTGCTCCATCAAGTCATCACAGGGCCGCGCAGTCTTCATTGTCTTGCTTCTGGTTCTTTGTTGGGCGCCACAAGTCAGTCCTCCGGTACTTGGGTTGTCACTTTCCAAGTGACTTGGCCCCACGTTCGCGGCGTCAATTGATACCCGCTCTTTAAAATGAGGAAGACTTGGTTGAAGGGTTTTTCTTAACTTTCGTTTTTTTATTCTCTTTTTCTCTTTTCAGTATAAATTACAAACAGAACCGGTCTTCGGGCCAACAGGCCGACAAACCTTGTGACAAATTATTCCCTTTTTATTACAATAAAACACATAAATTTTGTTACAGTAATTTCGGCTCGGCCGGTATCTTGCCGAACGCCGGCCAATCAGCGTGTAGGGTTAAGTTTTGTCAAGGAGTTCGACGGATGGCGAAATTCAGGGCCTACACAAAAAAGTGTGTCGTATCAACATATTATACATATAAACCATTTAACCGCACGGCACATGTTCTACAAGTCTGTGAGTTTTTAATGCACCGCAGTTGGCATGTTGTCCAAGTCTACAGATTGGTATGGGTGATCAGCCTCATACCAACCTATAAGTCAGGGATGGCGAACCTTTTTGAGACTGAGTGCCAAAAAAAACTTTTTTTTCAATAAAATAATATTTCGCGTGCCACATGCCATGAATTAAATATTTTTTTTATACTATTTCTATAACTTTTTTTATTTTTTCTTATACACTTTTATTTTTTCTCCTCATTCGCGTGCCACGTAAAATCGTCTCACGTGCCACCTGCGGCACGCGTGCCATAGGTTCGCCATCCCTGCTATAAGTCAAAGAGTACGTACCTGCTCTATAATAGGATTTGACATAAAATAACCAGCTGATCAGATGGAGAGCATGTAAGCATGAATTGTTTGCCATTTACTTAATGGTCGCTTTATATTGTTGTCCGTGACCGTGACAGATAAGCATGCTACTATTGTACAAGTCAATTAATATTTTCACAGCATAAACCTGCTATAAAATCAATTACTATAGAAATTCTAGGGACTTTATTTGAGCAATAAAGTCAAGTCCATATCCTGTGAAATTAATTTGTACATAGAATTGGACATTCCTAAATCATTATTGCTCAGTTTATCAGTAGTGGCTAGGCTTTATAGTATTATACATTTAACAACTAATGTACATACTATATTCACTTTATCTGCAAATTTTATCTACAGCTCTCAAAAAATCATGCACCAAATATTGAATAGGCTTTAACCAGATTTTCCAACAGCATTCAACATTTGAAAACACCTGACGCAACGGGCTGAACACTAATTTGAAATAAGAACTTTTTTTTCAGGAGGCAAACAATTATTGCAAACATGGTTCCAAAGCTAAAAAAAAACTGTGATATAATCAGTTTTAACTTTTGAAAGCTTAGGTTTAAATTGATATACAGACAGTTTATGAACCTGCAGATGCTGAGAACATGTCAACATCTCTTGTCCGCGCATATCGCATGCTGAGACCCAGAGCCGCATTCTGCACTGTCAGTATGACCAGGCTGATGTATTTGATGGAACCTGAAAACAATTCAATTTAAATATGCGTCTATTTAATTAAATCCTTTTTTAGCTAGTCGCTAGTCACTGGAGATACCTAAGTGGTTCTGGACACGTAAAGTAAGTAAGTAATCCTTTTTTTGGATAACACTTTTCAATTTGAATTAGTAGAACTATTTTTTTAAAACAGATTTGAGAAGAGGAATGCAGTTCGCCAAACTATTCTGCCTGGCCAGAAACAGGTATTAACATCATTGTTTAATAATTATATGGTGGAATCACCATAGGAAGTACCATTAGGCTGCTGGGATATGCGGATGATGTGGTGCTTCTGGGAGAGAACGCTGCACAGCTCCGGGCGCTCTTCTTACCAATGGAGAGAATGGCAAGGAGGATAGGATTGAGAATTAATGAGGGGAAAACCGAATACTTGCCTGTGGCGCGGCGGGATATTCAAGAAGATTTGAATGTAGATAATTACAAGTTAAAGAACTGCAATTCATTCAAGTACTTGGGTACCCTTATAAATGACAAAAATATCCTATCCTCAGAATTACATGCCCGAATTCACTCCGGCAATAATGCTTTTTTTGGCCTTAGAGGGCTATTGTGCTCAAAATGGCTATCCCGCTTGTAATGTTCCCCCCCCCTTGCCGAAGAAGGGAGACGGAGGAACGAACGAAGAGACTCGAAAGAGAAGCACGAAAGAGGGATTTTTACCTCCTAAGTTAGAAGGTGCAGGGAGAACACCCAGGAGTCACCAGGATTCAAGTGCAACAAACCTTCTCTGAAGGAATAGCACTAGGCTGCTTCGATTCTTTTCCAACCTTCAGTTTCAGTTGCTGGAAGAGCAATCTACCCCAACCGAGGTAGTAATTATTTTTGGCCAATTATTATGTGATCATCTAGCTAAGGGTAGGACGCCTCGTTGTGTCATAGGTTGTGAAATAGAACGTTGTGTGATTTTTTGTTTTACCATTTCACCCCCTACTTTTGTGGAAGAAACCCAAGTACTTTTTGGGAGGTGTACCTCTCATACATTTCTACCCTTTTCTTAAGATTATAACGAGTATTCATTTTTCGTTTACGCGATCAGAGATGAGGTAGTATGAACTACAATTATTTTTAAGGTGACGAGATTTAAGCGTTATTAATTACGGAACGGTCTTAAGGTGTACAAGTTTAATTAATTGGAATATAAGGTAGTCGAAAGTATTTTCAGATAAAAACATAAATGACATAAAAATTGCGAGATGAAAGGCAGTTAGGTTTTAGTTTGTTAGTGATAGTGATTACATGCAAGGCGATCTTTTCTTTGTTGTAATTCTTACCTTTACGGGTCCACCTGTAAATTGATAGGTTCATGGCTTTTACAGCATCTTTCTATGACCACCGGTCATCTGAAAGGCACTGCAAAATGGACCTTTATTAGTTATTTCAATGAAGGGATTCGAGTACACGCGGCGTGAATCTAAGATTTCGACACCCTCGTCGATTAAAATGACTCTAATTAATTATGGCAAATGGCCCCACGACCAGTGAATACCTCCTCCTTCCCCAAGTACTCTATCCATCTTCTCCGTACGGTAATCTTTTGCTGCAAAAAAACCACGGGACAGGAAGGTTAGTCTGGATTGTGTGTGTTCAGCTACAAGTTACTGCAATAATGTTGGCTCCAAGCAAACTCCAAGTATATATGATCAGAGATCATGGAACGTTAATCCAGCTGAGTGAGCCCAAATCGTTTCAGGAACTTTCGTTGAGATCAGAAGGTCAGGAACATATCCGGTTGTATTTGGCCAGAGGCCAGCTGCCAATTTTCAGGAACTTTGTTGTGATCGGGAACATATTATGACCAAGGTCACTCAGCGGTTTTCAAATTCAACTGCATTAGGTACATCTGCGTTATTCTTTGTGTATCTCGATATGAGATTGCAGGCATTCGGCTTCAGCACATACTGCAGAGTTGTTTGTTTATAATTTATTTATGAAATTTGTATTTTATTAGCTTGGCCAACCCCTAGTATGATGGATGTGTAATGGTGTGTTTGGAATACATTTTCACCTTCAGATGGTTTACTTTCAGGCCTTACTTATAGGTAATTCATGCAGCATGCAAATTCTTCATAATCATTCTTTCATTCTCACCACCCCAAGGAGAGCAGCATTCCGTAATGTGTAAGAGTGATTAGGTAATTCTGCATTGAATGTTATAGGTTTTCAGGAATTTTCCTGAAACTAGGGTCTTCCCGTGACTGTGGAACGTTCAACACCAGACCCACATTTATAAACTACGACAAAAGGTCCCATCATCTTGCAAACCTATGCGATACACTACCCACCGGACAACTCGTCCAACCGTTTTCCACAACAAGGGAAATTTCAGGAAGGACCATTCGGTAAGGAAACGACATTGGGAACGGCTGGCTTCAGGAATCAGTATATCTCGAATGCAAGCGAACCAAACATTTCTTAATTCAATATAACATTGCAGAATTCCGGCAAGAGAGAGAATCTAATTTAATGCAAAATGTCAATAGTGGTGTGTGTGTGTGTGTTGCGTTAGTACATAAATGACAGCGACAGTAAATAATTACTTTGTCGAAGATAAGAAAAAAACCTCCCTCCGCTTAGTTAAGTAGGTGAATCTCTGAAATCCCCCTATAATATAAAATTCAACGGCCTCCCCATACAAAATAATTGTGCGTTAATGGATGACAAACTGAAGAACTCCTGAACAGATGCAAGTCATATTCACAACAAATATTGTTCAGGACTTGGGATGTGCTTCCTCATCATTAATAGATTTTTAATTGTTGTTTTTTAAATAAATAAACATGATCAATCACAACACCTTTTTATGTAAAACCTATGCGAGAAACAAAACTCATTTTGACATTCGAATTTCAAATAAATTGCCAACACTTCAACATACGCTTCAAAGTTGCCATACAAGTCGATTCTTTTTCGGTTGAATTCCGTTGAGTACCTACCTATATTCTTTATTTATTTCAAAATTATACTTCAACCAGTTATAACATGTATTTTTTAGAAATAATGACGATCGATTAGGTCAACTTTTTATATGAAACCATACTTATTGCGGCATTTAATTTTTTTTAAGTATAATTATAATATACAATCTAAGTTGCATAGACGCATTAACATTTATAATTCATATTCAATGCACTACTCCACGGAGACACGAGTAAGTTTGCGCTTACAAATGCTGCATGTGTATTTACAAATAAAAATTTCAGCCTCTCATGACCATAAGCCCTGCAACTTTTGCTGACCTTTACAGAAACAGGGGACACATTTGTTAAGTGAACCCATTTATGCGATATGAGTGGTAAGCCTCATACTAACCCTTAAGTCAAGGAATTTGATTCAACAACGTTAAATTTAATTTATAATCTAAAGTTGCAAAAAAAGTTATTTGATGATTCAAATTGAATGCACTCCCACAAACTGGCAAATGTCATTTCACGTTAACATATAGTTGTGGCGCTTGATTTTTTATAAATATTAGAATATATAATCTAAGTTGCACAGATACAATAACTTTTATAATTCAAATTCAATGCATGCCCCCCTGGAGACACGAGTGGGTTCGCACTTATAAATGCTGTATGTGAACTTACAAATTCAAATTAAGGCCTGTAATGAACATGAGCCCTGCAACTTTTGCCACCCTTTTCAAAAACAGGGGAAACATTTTTCAAATGAACCATTTTTTGCAATATGGGTATTCAGGCTCATACTAACCTTTAAGTCAAGGAATTTCTAATCTAATCTAAGCTGCAAGGATATATATCATTTAAGATTTATATTCAATGCATTCCCACAAGCAGACATGTATAATTTCGCGCTGGCACATGCCGCATGTGGACCTACATTATAAAAACCCAATCTCAAATGAACATAAGCCCTGCAACTCTTGCCATCCTTCCCTGAAACAGGGGTGAAATTGGCAAAGTGAACCATTTTTCACAGTATGGGTGGTCAGCCGCATACCAACCTATAAGTCAAGGATTTGAGTTTGAAAAATCCTTAAACAACGTTAATCTTAATTTATAATCTAAAGTTGCAAAAAAACTTATTTGATGATTCAAATTAAATGCACACCCATAAGCTGGCAAATGTCATTTCACGTTAACATTTAATTGTGGCACTTGATGTTTTTAATATTAGAATATAAATCTAAGTTGCATAGATACATTTTATAATTCATATTCAATGCATGCTTCCATGGAGACACGAGTGAGTTCCCGCTTCGAAATGCTGCATGTGAACTTACAAATTAAAATGAAGGCCTCTAATGCACATAAGCTCTGCAACTTTTGCCGACCTTTTCAGAAACAGGGGGAACATTAGTTAAGTGAACCCATTTATGCGATATGGGTGGTAAGCCTCATACTAACCCTTAAGTCAAGGAATTTGATTCAACAACGTTAAATTTAATTTATAATCTAAAGTTGCAAAAAAAGTTATTTGATGATTCAAATTGAATGCACACCCACAAGCTGGCAAATGTCTTTTCAAGCTAACATATAATTGTGGCACTTGATGTTTTCAATTTTAGAATATAAATCTAAGTTGCATACATACATTTTATAATTCATATTGAATGGATGCCCCCAAGCAGACATGAGTGAGTTTGCGCTTACAAACGCTGCATGTGTAATTATTACAAATAAAAATTTCAGCCTCTCTTGACCATAAGCCCTGCAATTTTGCCGAACTTTTCAGGAACAGAGAAACATTCGTTCAGTGAACATTTTTTAGGTATGGGAGGTCAGCCTCATACCTCATGCTTCATACAAGAATCTCAGAACATGAAAGAACTAAATAACCCTTTTACCGCAATTTTTTTTCAAATAACTTCTTAAAGCATTTAATTACTATGAAGGAGGTGTGAGGAAAAATTATTGCGAAGCCAGACTCACTCTGCCCGAAGGGCCTAGCAGACAACCGTGCGCAGCACGGTCAGTCTGCTAGTAAACCTATAATTAACAATTATGCATCAATAAGAAAATAAGCAGGAAAATCTTTCCCCCGCACAGGTAAGTCAATGAATCCCTGAAAGTAAATATATTATAACCAAGTACACAGCGATAAGAAACTCTGAAAGAAAACACCAACATGTAAATAAAATAAAGTAGTATGTCCAATGAAATTTAGTTAATTTGTTAGTATAATCAAAGAAAACTCAGCCCAGGAAACAGCTCAGGAAAAACTCTGTTTTAAACGTAAATAGTTGCTTTAATTTTAAATAATGAAATGCCGGATCCCAATAAGAAATAAAACCACCGCACTTTTCACTCCACAATAATAATGCCAAATTAAATCAAAAGAATTTCCGCGCTTAATATTTATAAAAGTTATTATTTAAATTTCAAGTTCAATAGATGCGTATTCAAAGTTTTGTTGATTAATGCTCCTTGATTTATGAAATATTTTTATTATTTAGAAAATCGAAATGAATATATTATTAAGCTTTGAAACAAAAGACACCCGTATCGACCGCAAGCTGAAATCGAACTCCCGAATTTAATTTAATATTAAAGAACCGAAGTATAGATTTTTAGATTTTTGAAGAGTAAGAAAAGAAAACACATGCGTATCGATCGCTAGCTGAAATCCAACTCCCGAGTTTATTCAAAATTAGAGAATCAAAATTTATATATTCTTAGAGTTTAGAGAATCAAAACACATCCGTATCGATCGCCAGTCAAAATCCGAGTCCCCCATCCCTTGCAACGTCAGGGGTGCATCTCATCCCTCCCCTCCCCTTGAGATACTTCCTCTCTACCCCAAGATCTCAAAGTCCAAGCGATATAATTATTGGTTGAAAAACAGAGAACTCTACAATAAAATTCAAGATTTACACTTCCATTGTTCGGCCAGTTGTGTTGTATGGATGCGAAGCCTGGAGTCTGACTCAAAAACAAGAAAAATCTCTCCAGGTCTTTGAGAACAAAATACTTTGTCGCATTCTCGGACCTGTATTTGAAGATGACAGGTGGCGTATCCGGACCAACGCGGAGCTGATGTCCGTGTTTCAAGATCCAAACATAGTGTCGGTAATGAAATCAAGACGACTCCAGTGGGCCGGACATGTAGCACGTGCAGAGGACTCCAGGATCATCAGAACAGTCTTGGATGGTGCCCCCTCAGGTGTTAGACCACTCGGACGTCCCAGGATGCGGTGGGCAGACAACGGTGAAGCCGACGCCGAAGTTCTGAGAGTGAGGGGACCATGGAGGGAAGCAGCACAAGACAGAGAGTCCTGGAGGATTGTGGTGCGGGAGGCCCTGAGCCTTCAAGGCTTATGAGCCGAAGAAAGTAAGTAAGTAAAAGTAAGTTTAATAATTCTCTATTTTAATGAATTATTGATTAATGATTACCCAATGACGTCTATTGAACTAGGGTCAAAGTTATGGTCAGGAAGCCAGGGGGGAATCGAACCAGCGTTATTCTGTTCCATATAAGTTAGCCAAGATTAGCAACTTGACCTCTCCGATAGCACCGACAAGGTTACTACTACTAGTTACAGAAATGAGTTTTATGATCTATAATCTAAGATGCAAAGATATATCAACATTTAATATTCACATTTGTGCCCACAAGCCGACACATTTAAGTTTGCACATACACATACCATACTGCATGTGACCTCACAAAATAAAACCCAAACCTCAATTTAATATATGTAAGTCCTGCAACCCTCGCGAACGTGCCCTAAAACAAAGGTAATATTGGCAGCAAAGTGATACATTTTATACAGAATGGATGGTCAGCCTCATACCTACCTTATCAATGGTTATCATTCAGTATTTAGGACTGACAATGCAGTCGGAACCAAGTTTCAACTTTAACAAGTCTGTTAATTAATCAAATTAACAAAGTTCCAATTCACTTTTTACAATTTTATTTCTGTCTAGCACTTTCGCATAAAAGGCATCATCAGGATAATAAAAAAAAATCATTGTCCTGATGATGCCTTGTAGGCGAAAGTGCTAGACAGAAATAAAATTGTAAAAAGTGAATTGGAACTTTGTTAATTTGATTAATATAAAATGGACTTTCACTGTGTAAACCACCAAACCCTTAAAAATATTTAACAAGTCTGGGTGACGAGGGTCCCTAGCAACCATCAACAATAATTAGTATTCTTTTGTCCTACCAACCAGATGGGTAATGTCACAACTTTTCAACCAGTTTGTTTGTGCCAATTAATCGTACTAGGTCCCCAGAATAGAATCGTACTAAGTAAACAATAAATAAAGGTAGTACTTACTGTTAGGCTTCTGCATTTTATGTTTCATTTAGAGCTTAAACCAAAATATTAAATCTGTGTGGTGACATTTACCAACCTCTATTAAAAACAATTTTTATCAAATCATAAACAATTTTCAATTAACATTATAAGCACACTTAAAATGATAATATTCTATCTATTTTTATACAGAAAACATGTTTACTTTGATTTAAAATGTGGTCTTAGACTGAAATAAAATAATTAGAAAAATTAGGTTAGTTCAAAAATTATTTCCAAAAAAAATTAACTGTTTCGTTCTGATATATTTCGACACATCACTTTCATGAAATTATAGTTCTTTCAGTTAAATGAAGTGCGAAATTTTGTATATTTTTAATTTCGACCCTTGTGACAGTTCCCACGTACACATTTCATTTCAAATTTGACAAATTGGCATGACTGGAAGCAGTGCTGCCACCTTAGTTTTAGTAATGGAGACGTTCGCGCCTAGGCTCTTGGCTGGGGAACCGGAAATAAATGAATGGTGGAAAATTTCAATTGGCTGCAAGGCGGTAAATTTAAATTGGCTGCAGTTTGAAAATATTAATCTGAGTATTAAAATCATGTTATTATATAGCCTTTATTATAATGGCAGCAAATTTAAATTTGTGGCAGTTTGAAAATATAAATCTAAGTATTAAAATTATGTCATTAGGTATTATTGCAAAAATGTCTTTCAAATTGAAATTAAATTAAAATTTATTTTCACTAAATTTTGTATTTTTAGTTAGGCTTTTGGCTGGGGAACCGGAAATATATAAATGATGGTAAATTTAAATTGGCTGTAGTTGCATATTTTCCTCACGTATTTGTGTTCAAAGACATTGTGGGGAAAAATAGCTGAAAGCCGACCACAGGAGTCGACCCAAAATAAAATGTTGGGATAAAGGGAGTTAGAAAAATATAAAAGGACTATCTGCTGAAAAAATCACTACTAAAAATATAATCCACTTTTGACTTCATGGTTCTTGGTGTTTGCGTACATATGTAAAAAGAAATATTGAAAAGTATATGTTTTTAGGCTTTCACGGCCGGATCTAGATGCTTGATTTTTTGGTTCTGGGCTTTGACCGTGGTCCATGTTTTTGCTTGTCTTCTTCTTTTTTCTTTTTTCTATTTATTCTTTCTTGAAGACTTTCTTGAAGACTTTCAGCTTACGTTTCGTCTTACTTTTTCTGGATGTTCTGGTCACACGCACACACGAAGGTATACTGAATTACAAAGTGTATAGAAAACCCACACACACTGACAGATATCTACACAAATTTTCAAATCACCATCCCGCCCAAAAACGAGGTGTTATAAAAACACTTATGGACAGAGCAACCAGAATTTGTCAGCCTGCCTCACTAGAAACAGAAATACAACATCTAAAAACAGCCCTAGTGAGAAATGGTTATACAAATAAAGAGATAAACCGTTTTACACGGAGAAGAAATGCCTCTACAATAACAAGTAAATATGACACTAATGCAACAAAGGTGTTTATCCCATATCTCAGAGGTATCACTGATCGCATTGGAAAAATACTCCTCAAAAATAATATAAGATTTATAAACACACGGGTTAAGGAGGATAAAAGAAACTGCAGACTAGGGCAGACAGAGAAATCTGCCGTTGCGGAACACGCCCTGTTAGACAACCATGATATAAACTTTGATGACACCAAAATAATTGCTAAGGCTCGTGGATATTATGCACGGCTGTATAGAGAAGCCATCGAAATTTATAAAAATAAAAATTTTAACAGGAAAGAAGAGTGTTTGAAACTAAACAAAACATGGTTGAGTACAATTGAAGTTATGAAAGAGGGTAGTTTTATACCTAAAAATTAAGCCACGCCCCCTTTTAGAATAAGTATAAAAGACATCGCCCATCGTTCAGACCTCAGTAGCGAGCAGAACTCCGAAGAAGTCGCCCACAGAGGAGACGAAACGTAAGCTGAAAGTCTTCAAGAAAGAATAAATAGAAAAAAGAAAAAAGAAGAAGACAAGCAAAAACATGGAACACGGTCAAAACCCGGAACCAAAAAATCAAGCATTGAAAAGTATGGTATGGTATGTATGTAAGTATGGTATTGAAAAGTATGGTATTTTCAAGAAATTTTTGGTCAGGGTGAAAGAAAAATTTATGAACAGATAGATGAAGAGAATGAATTAAATATTTTGAAAGAAGAAATGAAAGTGTCTATTTCACGTCTGAAGAATGGGAAGTCTGCTGGGTTTGACGGTATAAATGGTGAAATATTGAAAGCAGGAGGTGAATGTGTGATAGATTGGATGTATGAATTATGTAAGCTTTGTGTGAATGCCGGAGTACTTAGTACCGATGGATTGGAGGAAGGCAGTCATTGTTCCCATTTACAAAGGTAAAGGGGACAAAAAAGACTGTCAGAACTTTAGACCAATCAGTCTACTCAGTATACCAGGGAAAGTCTGCTGTAAGGTGATTATAAACAATGTGATTCTGACTACTAGTGAAAGGATTTCCGATATACAGTCCGGTTTTATGGCCAGTAGAGGCTGTGTTGATCAGATTTTTACTCTACGACAACTTGTTGAAAAATAATTGTCGGTGAGGCGGAAGCTGTTCACGGCCTTTGTAGATCTGGAAAAGGCTTTTGACTCAGTAGACAGAGGTATGTTATGGGATGTTTTGAAAGCATACGGAGTGAATGAGGCTCTCCTAGGTGCGGTACATGCAAACTATGAAAATAGTAAGGCATGTGTTCGTATTGATGGTGAGTATAGTGAGTGGTTTGAAGTTTATAAGGGTGTGAGGCAAGGATGTGTGATGAGTCCATGGCTATTTAACATAGTCATGGACAAGTGTGTCAGAGATGCTAGACTTAATGATTGTGGATTGATGATAGGAGAGAGCAAAGTGAGTGTTCTACTGTATGCAGATCTGATTCTGCAGTAGAATTGCAAACAATGCTCTCTAGATTGAATGAAGCTTTGTTAGGTACCTAACCATTTGAAGTTAAATGCAAGTAAGACGAAAGTATTGATTTTTGAAAGAGATGATGAAAATATGAATTATGAATTTAATATTAATGGAATGAATGTTGATGTCGTAAATGAGTTTGTATACCTGGGAAGTAAGTTTGAAAAAGATGGAAGAATGACAGGTGAATTTGAAAGAAGAATAATGAAAGTCAGGTGCGCACTGGGTGCTACCGCTAGCATCGCCAAGAACCAGAATCTTCCAAAAAATTTTCGACTCGCGGTGCACCGAAGTCCGTACAGAACAAATATTGCAAGCAAAGTATTCGACTGATTAGACAGGGAATTGGTATGGCTCCCTATTCTTGACAAAGACCGCACTAGAGTAGACCCTAGCACGACAATGTCGTCTTACCACGGTGGTATACTAGTGCCCAGTACCGGCGCTAGGGTTGGGCGCGGTCGGGCGACCGCCCAGGGCGCCAGGTATGAAGGGGCGCCGCAGGCGCCCCTTTATATTTTTTAGTAATTTTAAAGTTTTTGGAGCATTTAAACTCGAAAATACTTATTTTTCGGAAACAGTAAAAATTGAACCTGTAAAATAATTGTTAGATACATTCTTAGAAAGGGAAATGAAAACAATAATTAAATATTTATTTTTATTTTGTTATTGCTAGGTATATTTCTTTTTACTTTTTACTTTAAAAAGGTACATATGTATCAGAGGCGGTTCCTTTAAGAGTTTATCCGTGCAATGCACTGCCTACATTTTGCAAAAATTTAAACATAAAAATGTGAATTAATTTTAAAGAAAAATGTTTATGAACAATTTGAATGATTGGTATTCAATAATCAAAGATCGATGTATGTGGCGACATCTGTGGAGAGCATGTGGACCATTTGCGAGTAAAAAAATTGTAAACAAAATAATGAATGAATGCCCACTGCCCGGCACCGCGTGCAGATCGTGATCTGCCTTCAATATTATGAAAAACTACGTACATTTTAACATATTTGTTCTAAACGGTGGCATGAGACAAGGACAATCAATCTAATAGCGTTTCACATGTGTTCGAAAGAGATCGCAATAGTCGTCCTCCGGCAATGCACAGAGCATAATATTATAAGCAGGGAATAATATTATACAAACCTAATTCGTCATTGATCATGTGTCAAAATCTTCAAAGCCGGTTACTTTATTTACAAATATTCTATTTTTTCGTGAATATTTCTGAAACTATTTTGAAAATATTGCGAATATGTGGAGGCCTAATCATTATTTAATATTGTGAAAATGAATTCTACCCATAATTCTAAAAATAAAGTAAATGTGGACTTAATTAAGGAAAGCCGTACTGCTTTTGAAAAAAACAATGGTTATAGAAAGTTGTGGGCTTCTCAGACTGGAATTAAAAGCATTCAAAATTGTAAATCTATGTCAATAACAGTCAATTGGATATTTTAAAAAAAGTACTATAATAATTGTAAAATTATTTTTTTCTGTTTTCCTTGTCATATTTTTATTGGTGATAAATCGTAGAGTGAAGATGCCTAGTGATAGAAGATTTCTCTCAGACAAAGGAGCGAGGGATGGATTTCCCTTTTTAAACTGTAGGTACGTGTTTATTATATATTTATTTGTTAGATAACAAAACGAGTGTGGGTATGTACCTTCATAATGTAAGCATTTCTTGGGATTACCTTTCAAAATAAAATGGAAGATATAAGCAAAATCGAATTTGAAAAAAATATGAACTACCAACATTTTCACTCAGGAGCCGCCTCTGATATGTATTCCACGACCTTGTTTTTTATTTCGTTAAATGTTTTGATTATGAATGACTGAAATTATTTTAAGGAAGATGATTTAAGAAATGGACTATCTAAGAAGTATGATTGGGAAAAAAACGAAGTGACAGGGTAAGGAATGATCTTGTAAGAGAAGAATGTGGTGTAAGAGAAAGTGTGAAATTGAAGATTAAAAGAAGTTTGCTAAGATGGTTCGGGTATATGGAGAGAATGAGTGATGAAAGACTGACGAATAAAGTATATGTTGTAAGAATAGATGGATGTCGTGGTAGAGGAAGACCGAGAAAAGTATAGATGGATCAAATTTTTGAAATAGCGAATGAATGGGATTTCCAGAGTCATAATAAAAGGAGGGCTTGTATGAAAAAGATTATGACTCTGGATGAAATAAAAGAAGTATGCAAGGACAGGAAGAAGTGGCGGCTAATCTGCAAGGTTGGTTTGTAATGTTGGTTTATTAATTTGTTACATTTTTTGGATAGAAAATTATTGACTTTTTGGTATATGTAGATTTCTTTTTAAGGTTTTGTTCTTTTTTTAAACTTAAACGTTATTTATTATTCGTATTCCTTGACTTATAGGTTGGTATGAGGCTGACCACCCATACTGTAATAAATGGTTCACTTTGCCAATGTCACCCCTGTGTTAGGGAAGGTCGGCAAAAGTTGTAGCGCTTATGTTCATTTGACGTTTGGATTTTATTTGTAAGTACACATTCAGCATTTGTAAGCGTGAACTACACGTGTTTGTTTGTGGGCATTAGAATGGTTACAACGATGTTTTAATTTTATTTTTCCGATTACCGCTCCGTAAAATGTGCCAATTGACGAAAAAAAATATTCACGGAGTTTCAGGATCATAAAATAACGGGAAAGCGAGGCTCATCGACGTTATATTTGAGAAAATAGCCCATTTTTAATTACAAAATCATCGATTTTTCAAATAAAATAAAAACCATTTATTTTATAAACCTTCACTGAATTTTATAAAATGGGAAATGAGATTATCTTGATGTTTTATTCCTGCAATAAATCGAAGTTGAATTACTAAAGGTCTATTTTTGACCAAATTGACCTTTTAAAAATACCTAATATTCTAAGCTATTGTCTTTGTTTTGTAATTCTTATCTAGGATACATTGTTTTTTTCCCAAGCCTTTGAAAAAAAAAGATGATGTAGGTACTCGTTAGCTAAAGGAAACAGCTTTAGTTCAGGACTAATCCCCAAACAGTGGACATTATAAAGTTTTTGCAAGTTTTCTGTGTTCTTGTTAACCGTTTACGCCAATCTTGTCAAATATGACTTTTTCATGCAGTTGTCTTATGAATCAAATTCTACACAATCTGAGCTAAGAAAAACAGTAAAACTCGATAATGTGAGAGTTCTTTTAAATATTTTTTAAATAAATTTCTTGTTTTTATAAGACACATTGGTCCAGTACACATGCAAACATTGCTCATGTAAAAATTTCTCAATGGCGTATATGATAAACAAGAACTAAGGCAGCAATCTGTCTTCTAAAGCATCGACAAGCCATGCTTATCAGAGTTCAAGTTTGCGTTCTAAGCGAAAAAAATAGTATTTTGCATTTCATTGGCCAAGTGTCGCATCAAATTATTAGTACTAAGTTACCATCAAATAAATAATTCAAGTTATAAAGGAAGTTCAAAAATCAATTTTGGTCTCGGCTGATAAGAGTCAAATAACAATGAAATTATGTGTCATTATTAGCTGAGGTTTCTCCGCAGTAGCAAAATATCGGATATTATTTTTCGATGGATGTTCCAAATTTGCATTTTTCTCAGCGTGCAAGCTTCACCTAGTTCTTCTTAAAAAATAAAACTCACTGTGATATTTTATTTAAATCTGTTAAAATGGACTTTCACAAAGTTACTGCCGAAAATCTTCATAATTCACAGTTCCTCATACTCGTTCACAGTTCCTCATACATAGAGTGGACTCATAAGTTTAATATCTTCTTCAAATGTGCGGACTTCATTGTTATATTGCAATATTGAATTCTGTTACATAAATGCATTTTCAATGTTGAAAAAAAGACTTTTCAAATTAATTTTGAGTGTTCAGCCGTGATATATTTAAAAAAATCTATGAAAATAAAGCTTGCAGTACCGAAAAACAAATTTTGAAATGGTGTAAGTTAGCAAAAAATCAAGTAATTTAATCTCATATTTCTTATTTTTTTTTTTACATTCCTATTATATTTTTATTTTACAGTTAATACTTTTCTGTCTAGACTTTTTTTCGTTTTGGTCTTTGTTTTCTTTTTAAATTTTTCTTTGTTTAGTTTTAGATTTCTAATTTTTTATTTTATTTTTTTTCTTCAATTTTTATGTTGTAAGACATTTCTGTATTTTCCATTATTTTTTTTAATTTGTGCTTTATAAATATTGAATTTCAAATAATTTTATATTCGTACCTTTTTTTTAGTTTCTTTTTTGTACTTTCGTCAAATTTTCATTTTTGTCTATTTTTGTTTTGATGAAATTTATTTAAAAATGTATTATTTTTCAAAATAGTTTTTTGGACATGAATCCCTTCTCTATGTTTATATTTTCCACCATTTGATTAGCTGTCAACTGTATTGTCATATTTTTTTGTATGAATTTGAATTTTCGAATGGCGAATAGGGGGGGGGGGGGGGCTTAAAAAATCTCGCCAGGGCGCTGGTAGTGCTAAAACCGGCACTGCTAGTGCCCACTCTGATGTATGGAAGTGAAGCCTGGACGGTGAGTGAAAGTGAGATTAGTAAAGTCCATACAGTGGAAATGGACTACTTAAGAAGTATGATTGGAAAAAGACGGAGTGATAGGGTGAGGAATAATTTTGTTAGAGAGGAATGTGGTGTAAGAGAAAGTGTGAAAGTAAAGATTAAAAGAAGTATACTTAGATGATGTTGATGATGATGATGTCTCCATCCTTCCGGGCTTGTAGGCCATGTTCAATATTGTAGGCTGCTTATTCTTTTTTCTCTTTTTGCAACGTTTCGTCAGTGACGTGCGACTGACTTCTTCAGGGCTTCTTCTTCGACTGTAGCCAAGCCCGGAAGGATGGAGACATCATCATCATCAACATCATCTGAAGCCGACCATGAAAGCCTTAAAACACTTATATACTTAGATGGTTTGGACATTTAGAGAGAATGAATGAGGAAAGACTGACGAAGAAAGTGTATGCTGCAAGCAGGCCCGGATTAACCCCTCTGGGGGCCCTGGTGCGGGGACAAGCTCGGGGGCCCCCCCAAATGCCCCCCTCCCCTCGTAAAAAATCCCCTCCCCCTTCCATGCCTATTTTTTCAAAGGACAAAAAATGCATTTTTTAGGATTATACATCTCTGTAATAATCTATACTCTAAATTGCAAGGATATATTAAATTAAAAACTCATATCTAATTGCATGCCCACAAACAGACACGTGTAAGTTCGCGCTCACAAATGCTGAATGTGTACTTACAAATTACTTAAATCAAAACCTCAAATGAACAAAAACCCTTCAACTTTTGCCGACCTTGGAACGGGGATGACATTGCAAAGTGAACCATTTTTTACAGTATGGGTGGTCAGCCTCATACCAACATATAAGTCAAGGAACGTTATCGTTATATCGGATCGTTACCAATTTCTCTTCAATAATGTTTTCTGGATAATTTATATCAATCGTTCTCTTCAGGCTCTCGCAAGATTCTTATAAAAATTCGACTAGTTTTTAACATTTCTAAATTTTCATACATCAATGGATAATATTATTTAAATGATAAATTCAAGTGATAAATTTCAAACCCCGGAATAAAATACCAGCAAGGTTTACTCAGCCTTCACAAGAAATGAGTACCAGCCCCCTCGGGAGCTGGGAGTAAAAAGCAAAAAAAAAATCCAAAATATAGCACACACGAAAAAAAGCTAAAAATGTAAAAAAAAACCACGTTTTTTTAAATATTTTTTTGTGGTGGCAATTCTTAAGTTATATATTTTGTTTAAGCTTTATAATTAAGATAAAAAAATAATAAACATGCTTGATTTTTTTCATTACTGGAACTATTTTGCTAAGACCATAAAGTGTAAGAAACAAAAACGGCAGATTTAGCTTTGGTGTAAGGGCGGCACCCTAACATTTAAAAATAAATAGATTTATTTTCACATTCCACAAGTGACCGCGGGTGTGTGAAAGAAATGGCGTTGCTAAATATTGGTTGCTAAGGACCCTAGTCACGTTGACCTGTGACATATGCCCGACGAGATTTAAAAATATTTTTTTTGCAGATTCTATTGGTCCGGTCGATAGCTTAGTTGGTAGAGTGCTTGCATTCCATGCCGTGAGCTCGGGTTCGAATCCCACCGAGGGTGTCAGAAATGATTTCCCGTTACGGTGCTTATTTCAAACCCCGGAATAAAATACCGGCAAGGTTTACTCGCAAAAAAACGCAACTAAGCTACACATATAGTGTAACTTCTTGCCGGCGCTTCGGGACCTATTTATTTTTACAGGTAAGGGGGCCGGCCTCACACCAACCACTTTCAGTTGAATTGGGGGTTTCCCAGCTCCCGGGGGGGCTGGTTCTCATTTCTTGTAAAGGCTGAGTGAACCTTTGAGATCGAACCCTTGCTCTCGGCATGGAATGCAAGCATTCTACCAATTGAGCTATCGACCTTTTTACGAGCTTGATCGTCGTCGCTACAAAGCGCCAATTCTCAAGCAAGACCCAGTTGCTGTAAAGCTGGATGGACCTGTGGTGACCGGTCATTGCCATTGGTAAAGGTTTTACGAATTTTTCAACCCGGCGAAGAGCAAATTGGAAAATATAAATGGTATATTTTTTGTGCTCCGCCGGGAGTCGAACCCACAACCTTCCCATTCAGAGTCCGCAGTGTTACCACTGAGCTACGGACTCAGCCTTTACAATAAATGAGAACCCACCCCCCCGGGAGCTGGGAAACTCCCACTTCAACTGAAAGTGTTTGGTGTGAGGCCGGCCCCTTTAACCGTAAAAATAAATAGGTCCCGAATCGCCACATGCGACTCCCTCGGGGATAATGCAGGCAAGAAGTTACACTATATGTGTAGCTTAGTTGCGTTTTTTTTAATGCCACCCTTTGTTTCAGGGAAAGGCGGCAGGAGTTGGAAAGTTTATGCTCATGACAGGATTGGCTTAATTTGTATGTACATATGCAGCGTATTTAAGCGTGAATTATATGTGCCTGCTTGTGTGCATCGGATTATAAAGCTGATTGTTTTGATAATCAACGTAATATGAAACCGGTTGTCGGGCAAAAATTATACAAATACTTTAAGAAGTACCTACCTATCATATTTTGATGCATTTCTAAAGATAAAAAAGAAAGACAGAAATTTAAAGGAACCCACTAGTTCTCAGGTAAAATTTGCCGACAAAGCAATATAAACAATACGTGGAAGCAAAGACCGACCATTCATTACCCTAAGTCGCTATACACTATTTTTTTTCTATCGTAACTTATACTGTTTACATTTTATTACATTACTAGTGAAAGATTTATAACTGTCGCGTCGGAAGTTTTGCCGCCATGGCAGGAACAATAGCGCAGTTTACTGCTATAATCCTACAGGTTCCATTATGTGACATGCCTGGGAGTTTATGATGGCACATGTTTGGTACCTATCTTTCCTTACCTTTATTTTTTTTAGTTTTAAGGAGAAACTTTATTTATTTATTACTGTTTGGAATGTTCGGGGCCCTATTCAGTTATTGTGGGGCCCCGGAAGATTTGTTGTGAGAAGCTTTTATTTCTGTATTATTGAAGTCTTTGTCTGTATAAAACGTAGCGTTATGAACCGGAAGCGATGAAAAGTTGAATCTATACAATTTTTATTTTACAATAATGATAAAAAATAGATTAGTATATAGATAAAAAAAGACTTTTGGGGGCCCTCATGCCGCGGGGGCCCTGGTTTGGTCGCACCGCTCGAACCGCCCTAAATCCGGGCCTGGCTGCAAGAATTGATGGATGTCGTGGAAGAGGAAGACCGAGAAAGGTATGGATGGACCAAATTTTCGAAATAGCGAGTGAATGGGATATCCAGAGTGATAATAAAAGGAGAGCTTGTATGAAAAAGGTTTTGACTCTGGATGAAATGAAAGAAGTATGCAAGGACAGGAAGAAGTGGCGGCTAATCTGCAATGCTGATTTGTAATGTTGGTTTATTAGTTTGCTACATTTTTTGCATAAGAAATTTTTGAGTTTTTTTGTATAGATTTATTTTTAAGGTTTTGTTGTTTTTTTTGTAAACTTAAATGTCATTTATTACTGTAAAAAATGGTTCACTTTGCCAGTGTCACCCCTGTTTCAGGGAAAGTCGGCAAGAGTTGCAGGGCTTATGTTCATTTGAGGTTTGGATTTTATTTGTAAGTACACAATCAGCATTTGTAAGCGCGAACTACACGTGTTTGTTTGTGGGCATACATCTGATGGGGCTTCCACACGCTTGCCAACCCATCACAAGTCAAGCGCACAGTGTGTCGTCTAGAACATGCTAGCTGGACAAAATTTTGTCTAATGGACTCATTTTGTCCAGCTAGCATGTTCTAGAATCTAGACGACACACTGTGCGCTTGGCTACAACCCAAGCGCACAGTGTGTCGTCTAGAACAGCGGTCCGCAACCCTGGGGTCGCGACCCCGTGTGGGGTCCCGAAAGATATTTAAGGGGTCGCCAAAAAAGTCAACAAGGTCCTGTACTTATCGAATTTTATTAAGGCGTGTTATAAAGCCAAATATGCCATTTTTGTTTATTACACTTTATGATCTTAGCAAAATAGTAACAGTAATGAAAAAAATCGAGCATGTTTATTATTTTTTATCTTAATTATTAAGCTTAAACAAAACATATAACTTAAGAATTGCCACCAAAAAAAAGTATTTAAAAAAACGCGTTTTTTTTACATTTTTAGCTTTTTTTTCGTGTGCGCTGTATTTTGGATTTTTTTTTTGCTTTTTAATTACAGAACTATACATTGTTTAGGTTCCGTACTCAACATTTTTTTTATAATGTCAATAGTTTTTGAGTAAATATGGAAAAACTTTGTTCTTTGATTTAATTAAAATTTAATTCATTAAGTAGTTTCAGTTTTTCCATATTTACTCAAAAACTATTGACATTATAAAAAAATGTTGAGTACCAAACCTAAACAATGTATAGTTCTGTAATTAAAAAGCAAAAAAAAAATTCCAAAATAAAGCACACACGAAAAAAAAGCTTAAAATGTAAAAAAAACGCGTTTTTAAATATTTTTTTGCGGTGGCAATTCTTAAGTTATATATTTTGTTTAAGCTTTATAATTAGGATAAAAATTAATTAACATGCTTGATTTTTTTCATTACTGTAACTATTTTGCTAAGACCATAAAGTGTAAGAAACAAAAACGGCAGACTTAGTTTTATAACACGCCTCAAGGTTTATGCATAAAATATAACCTCTATTTGGAGAGATTGCGCATTTTCTGGAAATATTTTTTTCTTGTCGTCTTAGTCTACCGAAGCATAAGCCATTCGTTTTTTTCTCAAAATTCGCAATATTTACCGAGTAATTAATTTTCAAAAATGGCTTTGTTCGCTTTCGGCTAAAACGGAAGTCGGCCATTTTAAAACCGGATGGGGTGGCTTTTATTGTCTATGATGAAACTTGGCAATTTTTAAAAGGTTTTAAAAGTAAAATTTCCTTGTTACAGTTCACAGTGAGTTGTATTGTATTTATAAAGGTGAAATTCCACCAGTGTGCCGCACTGTGCTGCACAGTGCGGCACACTGGTGGAATTTCACCTTTATTATCTGTTTGGAGGTTGTGTGTGTGTGGTGTGAATTGAAAGCCCGTATTTGAAAGTGTATATTTTTAATGCAGTTAGTACTGTTCAATCAAAGGTAATTCAAAATGTTGTATTGGTTGCAATCTTCCGGTCTTCAAGCTGCGTCCAGGCGGAAGTCCTCCTTCATCCGCCTTGCTTGTGAGGCGAGCAGGATGCTTGATGCTTGAAGTGGGGGAAGGAAAGGAAATATGGAAGTTGGCAAATAGGAAGTAACTTGAAACTTTTGAGGAAGTTCAGATTGGCCCTAACAAGGACCTTTTGTTGTGAGCAGGAGAAAAAACTGTAAACTTTTGAGGAAAATTAAAAGTGGCCCTAAGAAGGACCTTTTGTGTTGTGATGTGAGCAGTGTGCTGTAGGAGACGGTTGCCTCAAGTCTGTTCCTGGCGAGGTCTTGAGAATCTTCTAGGTAAAGATGTGGCGAAGCTGGAGATGTCCAGGTGAAGGTATGATGAAGCTGGAGATGTCCAGGCGAAGGCACGAGGTAAGATGTCGTCTCTGCTTGGAAATTGGCGGGAATGCGAGAGATGTCTTGAGATTTTGGCGGGAGATGTAGATGTCCGCTCGGTGGTCTCGAAGTTTCTCTGGTGATGATGTAGTGGTCTGCGGAGACGTCCAGGCGACGGTGCAAAGTAGTTTTGCGTCTCTGCTTGGAAATCGGCGGGAACGCGAGACGGCTTGCAATTTTGGCGGGAGCGCGGTAAGATGTTGCTCGTTCCGTGGTCTCAGTGTGTCTGGCTGTTTGGAGCGCGGCGTACGCGTTTTATACTCCCGCTCGTTCTCGCGGGCCCACTACTAGGGGTGGGCACGCACAATTTTCGGATTATCTTCTTTTTATCTGATTTCAGATATCTGGTTTTCTTTCATCTTCTGTACTGATGCACCACAATATAAAGGTGAAATTCCACCACTGTGCCGCACTGTGCTGCACAGTGCGGCACACTGGTGGAATTTCACCTTTACACATTAAAATGGACTTTCACAAAGTAACTGCCGAAAATAATATAAATAAATAAATAATATACCTACCTAAGCTTGGCAATTTTGTCGGTAGCCATCAAAATACTATTTTAAAAAGCAATAAGTTGACTTTTCATAGGGATGGGATAATGAAAAAAAAACAATTACAAAACGATATTTTCAAACACTATCGAAATATTTCGACAAAAATAAAAATCGAAAAAAAACAAAATTTTCGAAAAATGTATCGGTCACGTGTCCATATTTTGAAAATTTCGAGTGTTGAAACGACTATCAAAAAACATCAAAATTTCTGGAAAAAAATACCGGTCGCTGGTACAGGAAAACACCATCGCAAGGGGAAACGGGTTAGTACGCGATTTGCAGTGTTACCGCCCACGAAGCAAGAAACGCATTTGAAGAAAAAAACACCATTTTTGATTCTCCGAAATCAATATGAATATATCGATAGTTAAAAAAATTCAGCCGTACGTACTTTTGAGATTTGGGAAAATATCGATATTTCGATTCTATTGAAACGTGCTTCAAAACAATATAAAGTCGCTAGCGGAGAATATTTCCAACAAATAAGATGGTATGGAATGAAAAGGTAGGGAGGGGTGGAAATTCATTTAAAAAATCATGTTTATGTAAATGTGTGCCTGGCGACGAACACTTTCAAAACATTTTTGTTGTTCAAAACCATTAGGGAGAGGTAGAAACACATTTCAAGAATCAACAATTTATTGTCGAAATATCGATATTTTTAATATCGAAGAAAATATCGATTTTTTTTTACAACGAGATTAATATAATGCCCATCCCTAATGACGAACGTCAATATTCCGCAAATTTTGTTTGTTGTAAATTAAAAAAAAACAACAAAAATAAAGTGAATTAGAACATAAAACCACCAGGCCTCATCCCGTTGTATATTAAGGCCGTGTTCGGGGAGCTAGCTTGAGCACTTTGAACGCTTACAGTAAAAATCGTGGTGGGGGTAGCTCGATCGCAAACCTCCCCGAACGATAAAGCGAATTTCATATGTCAACCACACAGCAGCTGTCAAAGCTCGGCAGAACGGATGCAGATTTATCTTGAAACGCATTATTGAGCCATGATTCTAATATTTCCAGCAGAACTTTCAATTATTGAAGAGCTTTTGATATCTCGAATCCATTATTTAACATTAATAATTGTGTCTAATATTCGTGTTGTTGAGGTTAGCTGTCAACTGTCAGTGGAACTGTATGAACCATTGGTGTGAAGTTGCAACGCTTCAGCCGACCCACCTTCGCAAAAAAGCGAAAATAGCGAACGGTCGAGGCGTCGTGCGTGACGTCATACCTCATAATATTTGCTTACGATGAGCTCCCCGAACGGTGTGTGAGTGCTTGAAGCGCTTGAAGCGCGCTCCCCGAACACGGCCTTAGGCATAAGCACAGAGTAGGGTAAATAGAGGCGCCACTTCTGCGTTGAGCATAAGTACCTAACATAGATTATAGTAACTTGTGCTGCCACCTGCTGCGACCAGAAGGCAACGTTACCACGATTCATACTATATATACTTACCTGTATGATACCTATATACATATTGTTATTATTATGCCTGTATTATTATCGGTATATTATTATTTACTTCATATTATTATTCAAGGATACTCTGTTATTCAAAATCAAACCATTTTTTTTATATTTCTTAAAGATTTATTAACGTAGGTATATATTTACAAAACAATATTATTTCAAAACATGATAAATATCTTATAAAATATTACTATAACTTGGTTTCATCATTCCTCAATACTGTCTTAATTGAATGCTGAGCATGCAAATTGCTAGGACAAAGCCAAATACTTGAAAATTTAAAGCCGCCACCAAGAAAGTAGCCCTTTTTGATTTTATACAACCATTATTGAGAAATGATTACCGAACACAATGTCAACACACGAATTCACAACGACAAAACTGTATCGTCACTTGTCACCCAGCCGAGTTTCTAGGAAAAAGGCAGATATTTTATTATTGGTTGCTAACGACGGCAGTCCCAGACAAGGCTAATACATTTTGCTGTCGAGAAAACATTTCAAATTCAAAAATGTTCGAGAGTCCATGTCACATAACCTCACCATACGTAGCTACAAAAATGTACATTTTCACGCGAGTGATAACTCATATTAATTATACAAGCGGATCAACGAAAAAATACGATGATAATAAAGTTAATTAAGCGTGATTTCGTAACATGAATACAAAATAAAAATCACTTAAACTTTGACAGCACGGACGGCGTCACTAAAAATTTCAACTGAAGAATGGGTGGCCCTACGCCCAGATCAAGTGTTTTAATTATTTCCAAAAAAGTATTTTTTTGTGTTACGAAAATAAAAAGTAATGTATTATTTTGCTTAAATATATACAAAGTAGATGTTTGAAATAAAACGAACATTTCTATATTGTCAGATTTGTACAATAATGTATCATGCGTTTTTACAAAGGCTATCACTCATTCTGTTTTTAACAGGCTCGTGCCCGTAAATAATCATACTCTATGGTAACTTATGTTTCATCGGGAACCGGCT
The DNA here is from genome assembly GCA_951799405.1 of Agapetus fuscipes. Taxonomy (NCBI): domain Eukaryota; kingdom Metazoa; phylum Arthropoda; class Insecta; order Trichoptera; family Glossosomatidae; genus Agapetus; species Agapetus fuscipes. The sequence goes on along the minus strand of OX637353.1, from coordinate 3,541,843 downwards.
GTTCAATATGACTCAGCCCGGCATGGGCATAAGGAATGAAATTTTGCACGGTTCGTGGCCTAAGTGCAAAAACCCCTCATGACTCAAAGGTAAGTTGTTTTAAGATTTTACCAGGTGTGTGTGAGTATTTATTATGCTATTTAGTTGAAAACTCACGCTGTGAGTAACAATTATGAAATTATTTGTGTCAGGATTAAGCATTTACCATGTTTCTTGATGAATGTAATTTTTGAGGTTATGTTTTTTTTTTCTCATTTTTTCCTTCCAGCAAACATGAATTTTTACTATCTGTAGTTTAGCCAAACCTGTTTGTGAAACCATTCCAGATAAAAATCAACTGAATGTCTAAATATAAATCTAAGCTGCAAAAAAACATATCATTTAAGATTAAGATTCATATTAAACGCATTCCCACAAGCAGACATGTATAATTTCGCGCTGAAACATGCCGCATGTGGACCTAAATATAAAAACCCAAGATTTGGAGTTCTTCACTTCGGGTGGCAGTCTGTTCCACTCCACCGGACCCGCAACACGGAAGCACGGTCTCCAAAATTTGTATGGATCTAACGGTGCGGCTGAACCAAATTGATTGCACCATCAGCCGCGGATCTGAGTGTCACCCATCTCAACAGGCGAAATCATGTCAGTCAGATAAGGTGGAGCCAAGCCATTGATGGCTTTATATACCATCTAGCACTAGGCGAGCATGAACACCTGATGGTGCTGGAGAGTTTGCTTTGCGGGATCTATTGCTGTGGTTTGTAGGAGCTGGAGCTTCCAAACATTTCACCCATGTCTACGATGGACTTCTTCAGCGTGAAGTTGAAGTGATGTTGATGAATCTGTAAGTTTCTTCACCTTCACATTTCACCTACAAGCTGAAGAAGCCCATGGTAGACATGGGCAATACGTCTGGAAGCTCCAGCTCATACTAAACCTGAGCAACAGATCCCGGAAAGTAGCTCTCCAACTATAATCATTGTTTTGATTGTTTGTTTACAGATTTCGAGAGTGAGGAAGATGTAGCAGAAGACAAGCCACCCTGTCAGGCAGATAATCCGTACCCACAGTAGGCCTGAAGGGACCTGAAATAATGGAGCTGAAGAAAAATATCTAAAATGACTTAGACAGTAGAAAACATCCAAAATCATCTCGCCACCTTCCCATTGAGGATTTTCAGGGTGCCTTTCAAGCATGGAAGATACATCTCTGCAAGTATACTGATGCAGGAGTTGAGTATTTTGAAGAATTTTCAGCATTTGCGCACATTGCATCAATTAATCATAGCCGTGAGCTTGGGTTTGTATCTCACCGAGGGTGTCAGAAACGATCTTCCGCTTCGGTATTTATTTCAAACCCCACAATAAAATACCGGCAAGGTTTACTCAGCCTTCACAAGAAATGCGTACCAGCCCTCTCAGGAGCTGGGAAACCCCCACTTCAACTGAAGTGGTTGGCGTAAGGCCGGCCCCCTTACCTTTAAAAATAGAAAGGTTCAACTCGCCGATCTATTTTCCCCAGAGAATGTGCATTACTATAATAATGTAAAATATCTTTGCAACTTAGATTAGATTAGATAGAACGACTCTGCTTGTTGTCATTCAAATATACAAGCTCAGTTAACGATAACCAGTTTTGATAAGGCTGGATCAACCTTTGTGATGGGTCTTGCTAAAGGCACCCAAATATTCAGCCCAGAGCATTGCTGAAATTCAAAAATATTTTTTGAGGATGAAAATGTTGGTTTGTGGGCATACATCTGAGAGCTTTAAATGAATATATCCTCGCAACTTAGATTATAGATTATAGGGGATTTGGGATTTGAAATATTACAATTTATCTCCATGTAGTTACATTTACATAAAAGTGTTTCTCTTTCTTTCCAGACAAATATTACATTGTACGTCAAAAATGCAGAACACGTCTCCGCAGGTATAACGACACAGGGGAAGATTATATTAATGAGTTTTAGGCATTTGTACAGTTTACATCAATAAAATTATTTTTTCCCAGAAAAAGCGATTTATTTCATTATGAACCTTGTAATATGAGCTTTACAAAAGAAGGATTAATGAAACATAATGAGAAAAAAAATTGGACGAGTAAACCCAAAACTAAAAGCAGATTCCTACTTCAGTCATCAAAATAGAAGTGCTAAAGGTTCAAATCTTGAATGCTCAGTTCCCATCCTTGTTTTGTGAACTGTAAAAACCATTGTATCAGTAGAAATCATCCTCAAGGCGAGTTATAAAAGCGCGACGGCTTTCTTCGTTATGGAACTGGCTGAAAATACGTTGCACTGTCCTCATCTTCCTTCATTCTGTGGTGGGGGGGTAAGTGTGACAGGGGGTGGTAGCGATGTGGGGACTTAGTGACTTGGTTCTCTTCATCCACCTCTAACGCCGCAGTATACGCCTTCTTTTTCATTTTATGTTCAGGTGTCATCTATTGTTGCATAGCCTGTCTTTCCTCATGAACAAAGCCAATGGCTTCTGTAAAGATCTGGAAAATACATTTATATACATTAGTTAGGTTCTGTATTCATTTGGAGGTTTTTTTTTAAATATATAGATTTCATATAAACACCTTCCACAATAATTAAAATGACAATGATAGGTGTGTAAAAGGAACCATAACCTCAATATCACAGTTGGACAACGTGATGTTTAATCCTATTTGAAGACTAATACTGCGTGGAATTATTTCATTATTGTTATGCAATACACGAATTTTCAAGAAAACAGCATAAATAACCCAAGCTTGCCTCTTAAAAACGAAAAAAGACTACCGGTGTGAAGACAGCCTGACAGGTGCTAGCCTGACAGCTGGGGAAATCTGGGGATGTAAACGAAAAAACCCGTTTCCCTAAATGTATGGATTAGTTTTTTTTTAGAGAAAAAATTATATTTTAACAATTTATAGGTATAAGAACATTTAAAGACCAAATGCGTTCACAAATAAACTTCATTAATCTATCGCAAACTAAAATATACACAAAAAGGCGTATCCTTCACATATTCATGAAGCTTTGTAAATGCCTTTATGTCGAGTCTTGACATTTACATCTCTAAACTGCCGTTGTATGATAAAAAATCCAGCACTATCTCATTGCTTATTGATGAAATTTTATGCGACTGCACTTTTGCGTACCCTACATCCATTTTTATCCATTCAAAACAAAATAGTCGATTAAAAAAATCCGAGATGTTGACATAGGATTGACGTTTCGGTGTGTAAGATTTTACCGACAGCCAACTAGTGTTGCCACCTTAGTTTGAGTAATGGGGGCAATTGAAGAAGCTAAAAAGGGCTAGATCGGGCTAAAAGGACCACAAAAAGAGTTTATGTACAAAAAGGCTACAAAACACCTGGACTAATGATTTCAATTAAGTGTGTATTTATTTTTTAGTTTGAATCACAATAATTTTTTTCAAAATTAGGTTCAAAAATTAAAAATATTAGTTATTTTACAAACTAAAATTAACAAATTTTCCGTTTAGAATCATTTAGTTGCCATAGATAAGTTGCCATAATCGAACAAATGGTATCTCCAAAAAAAAACAATATATATGACAAAAATCGCGAAAATTCGATGTTATCGCGATGTTAGCATGGCGCAAATTTCAGATTTTCGTACAATATTTTTCAGTAAATGAAAAGGGCTAGATAGCCCTTTTCGGGCTAAATCATTAAACAACGAGTTCACCTACAGTAAAAAGTGCTAGATCTAGCCCCAAAAGGGCTAAGGTGGCAACACTGCAGCCAACAGTGGTGCCAACTCAACGCTGGTCATAAAGCCCAGTGACGGTTTTATCACTATCAGCGCCCTGGGCAAGATTTCTTAGGCGCCCTTATCCATGGTCGCTAGCAGAGAACGTACTCATATTTCATCTCTCAAAATCATCGTCGACGGGAGGAGGGGGGTTAGAGATGCTATTTCCAAATTTATATGGCGCCTTAATACCTAGCCTATGGCGCCCTATTTTACCTGGCGCCCTGAGCGGTCGCCTTACCTCGCCTTACCCTAGCGCGGAACAGATTTCACGACCCCTCCAATCACAGAGCGTTTCGTTTTGAGCTATCTGGAACACGTTTTCTTTTGCGAATTAAAATATGAAAACTAAAATTTCCTCATTTCCCACCAGGCTCATCGGGTTCAGGACAAAATACTTTACACATTTCAAGTATTACTTTTGAAATCCCTGACACGCGCAATCTCTCCACGGAGAGAATCGAAAACAATTACGACTGAACGACCTGTCCAGGGTTCCACATTCTGTCGATGGACATTCTGTCGGTGGACATTCTGTCGGTGGACATTCTGTCGGTGGACATTCTGTCGGTGGACATTCTGTCGGTGGACATTATGTCGGTGGACATTCTGTCGGTGGACATTATGTCGGTGGACATTATGTCGGTGGACATTCTGTCGGTGGACATTCTGTCGGTGGACATTCTATCGGGGGACATTCTGTCGGGGGACATTTTGTCGCGTGGACATTTTGTCGGGTGGACATTTTGTCCGTGGACATTGTATCGGTGGACATTATGTCGGTGGACATTTTGTCGGTGGACATTTTGTCGGTGGACATTTTGTCGCGTGGACATTTTGTCGGGTGGACATTTTGTCGGTGGACATTGTATCGGTGGACATTATGTCGGTGGACATTCTGTCGGTGGACATTCTGTCGGTGGACATTTGGTCGGGTGGACATTTTGTCGGGGGGACATTCTGTCCGTGGACATTACGTCGGGGGACATTCTGTCAATGGACATTTTGTCGTGACACCGTTCTAGACGACACACTGTGCGCTTGACTTGTGATGGGTTGGCAAGCGTGTGGAAGCCCCATGAAAGCTTTGAATGAATATATCTTTGCAACTTAGATTATAGATTATAGATGGTATATAATCGTTTATATAATATTATGCATGTCAGAAATTTGTGTTTTAGTAAGTACTACCACAGAGTACTACCAAACTTGAATTTGTATGCTCATTCCTTTGGCTCAGTTTAGACACACGAAAATTTTTTGAAAAAGTTTCGATAGTGACGTCAAGCAAGATGGCCGCTCCGCAGTGACAGTTGCTGGCAATTTTGATATTATGATGATTTTTTAAAAATGCCGCATGACCCGCTTATTTCGTAATGTTGGTCAGACTGAGTTGTCAGACATTTCCACTTCGGAGATAGGCACAGTTTAGACACACGAAATTTTTTTGAAAAAGTTTCGATAGTGACGTCAAGCAAGATGGCCGCTCCGCAGTGACAGTTGCTGGCAATTTTGATATTATGATGATTTTTAAAAAATGCCGCATGACCCGCTTATTTCGTAATGTTGGTCAGACTGAGTTCTCAGACATTTCCACTTCGGAGTTAAAATGTCTGAAAAGTCAAAGACAATAATGCTATGGACTCGACAATTTTGGTAGGTATTTTAAATGTTTTTGTTAATTTAAAACCCGAAAACCTTTATTTTCTGTGAAAACTAAAAACAATTTGGAAAATATAAAATAATTGTTAACCCCTTGAAAAGAAAAAGGAAGTAGGTAATAATTAAATTGAGTTTGTTCTTACTTTTGGATTAAAAACAATTTTATTTCACAACGGTGTTTTTTCCATTGCAATGAAATGATTCCGTGAAACTTTTCACGGAAGAAACATGTTAATCAATTATTTTTATAAGTCGTAAATAATTTCAGTCGTAAGGGAAAATTAAATTTAATGTTGGTCTCGGCAAATAAGCGCCAAAAACAATGACACAATATAATGTGAACACAATATAAAATACCAATGCAATATTAATGACACAATTGCAATATTGCATTCTGTTTCATAAAAATATTTTTGAGGTTAAGAACCCGTAATATATTTTCACAACTAACATTGGCTCAGTTTAGACACACGAAATTTTTTTGAAAAAGTTTCGATAGTGACGTCAAGCAAGATGGCCGCTCCGCAGTGACAGTTGCTGGCAATTTTGATATTATGATGATTTTTAAAAAATGCCGCATGACCCGCTTATTTCGTAATGTTGGTCAGACTGAGTTGTCAGACATTTCCACTTCGGAGTTAAAATGTCTGAAAAGTCAAAGACAATAATGCTATGGACTCGACATGGACTCGACAATTTTAGTAGGTATTTTAAATTTTTTTGTTAATTTAAAACTCGAAAACCTTTATTTTCTGTGAAAACTAAAAACAATCAGGGTATTTTCACATTTTTCTTTTTTTTGTGATTTAAATTCTTTTATGCTTTATAAGCCCAAAACTTCTTGAATTCTAATTTTAGTTGTATTTTTAGCAAAGTTATAAGCATTTTAAAATCGATCTTTGAATTTTCGCGCCAAAACGCTACTAGATGAAATTTTCTCGCGTGACGTCACGGTCTTGTAAACATCGCCGTATCAACTGACAGCCCTCACATTAATGTCATTCAAGAATCGCTTTTTCATGTTTACACCATTGCGGATGTGTTTTTTCAAGAAGTTTGTGTGTTTCTTTAAGAACATATCATTTGTTTTTGTTGTTTTCATTTGTTTCTGTTGTCAACAACACAAGTTAACAGAGTATGGAATGTCAATAAAAGAACGTGACGTCAACATATGACGTCACATTACCCGAAATACAAGAAGCAGATCTCACATCCGTTTAAAAACTTGTCCAAAAACCTATATTTTCTTTTTTAAATATAAAATCGAAAAAAAATATTTTCGGCTTCAAATCAACATATTATTATTAGATTTTTCGAAATCTATCAAAATAATATACTTTTTATCATATTCCTCACTATTGCAAATACCCTATTGCAATATTGCATTCTGTTTCATAAAAATATTTTTGAGGTTAAGAACCCGTAATATATTTTCACAACTAACATTGGAATATTCAGCCAGTTTGTACAACACCACGATGAATTTTAAATTATCTGTATGATTCTTTTTTTTTACCGACGCATAGTTAAACTTAACACGTATTAAAATAATTTAATTCCTACATTATTTTAATCTCATTCGATGTTTGAATAAACCGCAACAGCTAAATGCCATTAGAAGAAAAAGATTCTGTTTTGTTCAAAAAATATTTTGTTCAAATGTGTGTGGAGACGGAAAACCGATAGTTGCCGCTAAAAATCGCTGTCTGACGTCACTATCGAAACTTATTCAAAAAAATTTCGTGTGTCTAAACTGAGCCATTGGAATATTTAGCCAGTTTGTACAATACCACGATGAATTTTAAATTATCTGTATGATTCTTTTTTTTACCGACGCATAGTTAAACTTAACACGTAAAATAATTTAATTCCTACATTATTAATTTAATCCCATTCGATGTTTGAATAAACCGCAACAGCTTAATGCCATTAGAAGAAAAAGATTCTGTTTTGTTCAAAAAATATTTTGTTCAAATGTGTGTGGAGACGGAAAACCGATAGTTGCCGCTAAAAATCGCTGTCTGACGTCACTATCGAAACTTATTCAAAAAAATTTCGTGTGTCTAAACTGAGCCTTTTGCAGCCCCTGCGAGATTTTTGATAGGTATAAACGGGGGATGTTTTTTTAACTAGTACATCATTATGGGAAAAATGTTACTTGTAAAGACCTACAAGACTTAAAATGAACGTGGTAAAAATCGGAACCTATACCGTCACCTTTTGATTACTCAACGTGAAGTTAACTGAGTAATCAAAAGCTAAAGCTTAAATTTAAAAAAAATATATTTAAATAAATAACAAGGTAATAAACTTTCATAATATGGTAATAAATGTAGTAGTTTGAACTCAATGAGTAGGTCTTAAAGTTGTCATAGCGCACTAATTTAGCTGTCATTTAAACTCACTTAAAGCCGTGTACTTCTGTTTATAACTTTTGTTGTGCTTTTGTTTATAATTTTGCAAAAAAATCTTGATTGTTTTACTTAAGAAGAATGCATTAATAATATTTTATTTAAGTCATATAAACTGAGATAAATAAGAATTTCAATTATTTAGAAGCAGGAAGAAAGTTGTCTGGAGAAAATCGACACGCACACAGGTGACTGGCAGGCAGACGTTTAGCTGTTTAAAGTGTAACAATGCTTAAGAATATTACTTTACGTTAAGATACCATGGCTTCTGGGGGCGGTCATGAGCGCCACACAGGGACAGTGCCCAAGACGAAGCTAAGGAACAACTGCAATGTGCCTCAAGAAGTCGTAACTCCGACACGAAGGGATATCAACTCTTCGAATCTCATGTCGGTGAGTCTTATTTATTTGACTATTTCAAAGCCAATTTGAACATCTATAATCTAAGTTGCGATATTTTGACATCTAAGATTCGTATTAAAGAAGCTCACACAAGCAGGTACGTATAAATTCGCGCTTACACATGCCGCATATGTATTTACAAAATAAAAACTCTAATCTAAAATGAACGTAAGCCTTGCAACTCTTGTCGACCTGTAGCATTGGCAAAAGTGAACCAAGTTTTTACAGCATGGGGGATCAGTCTCATACAAACCTATTAGTCAAGGAACTGGAGCATCGTAAATATTTTGTTTGACAAAAATAGGTTATTAAAATATGATGAAGGATAAAATAGGATAAAATATTTGGCGGCTAGGGTTTGTTAAAGTAAAATTGGTTTTTATGATTTAGTTTTTTATGTCCATGTATATATTATAATTTATTGATTTTAAAAATGTAATTTGTCATGTATGTTCCTTGACTTATAGGTTGTTATGTGGCTGACCACCCATACTGTAAAAAATTGGTTCACTTTGCCAATATCACCCCTGTTTCAGGGAAGGACGGCAAGAGTTGCAAGGCTTATGTTCATTTGAGATTGGGTTTTTATATTGTAGGTCCACATGCGGCATGTGTTAGCGCGAAATTATACATGTCTGCTTGTGGGAATGCATTTAATATAAATCTTAAATGATATATATCTTTGCAGCTTAGATTAGATTAGATTAGATTAGATGAAGGTACTTACTGAATTTTTATTGCTCATTTTTCAATGTTTCATAATTTTCCTCAATCGTAAATACACTTTTAGCTGCTACTAGTTTCCATGCCTTTATTTCAGGGATATGCATTGTCAGCACTACTTCATTCAAATGTCAAAACGTAACAATAATATTCATGCCATTTTCTTTGACTGTTCTAAATTTGGGTTCCTTGATGGGGATTCTAAATATAGCAGAATGTTCCAGAATAACATTCTATACCTACGTCTGAAACAGTAATAATGAATTAAGGTTAGTTTTTGTATCAAATGAGCTTAAATCTATAAAAAAGTGGATGTACCAAGTGATAGCTCAGTGCATGGGATCTAAACATAATAAAGATATAAGTAGGTATATGCTCTCACTATCCTTCATAACTTTGACTATAAGTTTGGTGGAACATGAAGTTTCATAACTGCTTTTGATAAATCAGTGTCATAATATTAACAAAAGCCTTTGTGCAATGAAGTTATGCTAAAAAAGTTTTGAACTTGTAGGCACAATTTAATATTCAAATATAAAAGTTATAATTAGATGTTCTCATCATACCCATAGTGGAGCATCGCCTTCATAATAATGTTATTTAGATGTGTTTTCAATAAAACATACAAAAAAGAAAAGTATCTGAATAAATCAAATTCATTCTGCTCCTGAAGATGCCTCATTAGGCGAAAATGTTTGAGCAAAAAAAAAATAAAAAAATAAGTGAATTAAAACTCTGTTTTTGTCCATTCAAATTTTTAAATAATTCAATCTAATTCAAGTTATACATTTTAAATCTAAATCTAAGCTGCAAAGATATGTATCATTTGAGATTCATATTAAATGCATTCCCACAAGCAGACATGCATAATTTCGCGCTTACACATGCTGCATGTGGACCTGCAATATAAAAAACCCAATCTCAAATGAACATAAGCCCTGCAACTCTTGCCGACCTTCCCTGAAGCAGGGGTGACATTGGCAAAGTGAACCATTTTTTACAGTATGATTATTAATTATATTAATGATTATTGAAAATAAGTCACCATTTTGTAAAGAATTTGTGACCACGCGTTGTCACTATGAATTGAATACGAAACTTATTTCAATGCCCTGTGAATGTTATAATTTGTTTTATTATTTTAAGAAGTATGTATGTATTTTCCTTGACTTATAGGTTGGTATGAGGCTGACCACCCATACTGTAAAAAATGGTTCACTTTGCCAATGTCACTCCTGTTTGAGGGAATTTCGGCAAGAGTTGCAGGGCTTATGTTCATTTAAGGTTTGGATTTTATTTGTAAGTACACAATCGTCATTTGTAAGCGCGAACTACACGTGTTTGTTTGTGGGCATACATCTGAGAGCTTTGAATGAATATATCCTTGCAACTTAGATTATAGATAGTCCATTGTGTATGCAAATTAGTTGAATGTTTTATAGAGATCAGGTCAAGGTTCATTCCATTTGTTTTTTTCACGCTTACGCTGAAGTTGCATTCATATCTTGGTTACGATTACAATGATTTTTATTGAAAATAATTATGTATGGTGACATTAGGCATACCATAAAAACTGATTTATTTTCATTTTATTATCCTTTTACTATATTAGTTAAAGTAAGGAATGTTTTATTGATAATTACAGGCATCAGTGGATTGGCTTCCAGTTTCTGAGCATAATACAAGGCAATCACAAAACAGGAATCGTAAACCAACCAATGCTCCCTTAGACAATTACTATGCTGAACTAGGTAAGCCATTCTGTATATTCATTTTATTTCCTTTGTCCCAATTGATATGACATCTTCACAAGTATTATCTACAAATGATGCAATTGTTGTTGTGCTAGACTCTCTGAGCACTCAGGAAGGAGTGAGCAGGTTTATATGACATCTTCACAAGTATTATATACAAATGATGCAATTGTTGTTGTGTTAGACTCTCTGAGCACTCAGGAAGGAGTGATCAGGTTTATATGACATCTTCACAAGTATTATCTACAAATGATGCAATTGTTGTTGTGTTAGACTCTCTGAGCACTCAGGAAGGAGTGAGCAGGTTTATATGACATCTTCACAAGTATTATCTACAAATGATGCAATTGTTGTTGTGTTAGACTCTCTGAGCACTCAGGAAGGAGTGAGCAGGTTTGTTCCCGTGCGCCCGCAGCCCAGGACGCTAGTGCTGCGGCAGAGAGACAACATGGCGGAGTACACGGAGGACTCTGCATACACGGCCATCCTGGGGGGACACAGTCCACACACGGGACACACGGCCGTGATGATTGTCAACCCCACCACACCCAACTCCAACCAGACCAATCTAAACGTGGTGAGTTTGGAAGATAGAAAAATCACAAAAGTGTCAGAATAAGTCAGCATCTAAAAGATGTACACTTTACTAAACATTATTTATGCCTTTTTTACGTAAAATATTGACCAATATTGAAATTTGGAAATAACGTCATAAAAATGATTGAAATGAAGAAATTTAAAGAAGTATGCAAGGATAGGAAAAAAACGGAGGCAAATCTTCAGAGGCTCTGGCCAGCCTTAGTGGACCAACAATGTCCCCATCTTAGAAAATATCACTTTTGATAGTTCAATTTGATTTTATCACAATTGCTAAAATGTAAAACTATTTCTTGGATGAAAAACAAAATAATACAAGTTGATTTTAGCTGCTTGAAGGCCGTAAAGCCATAACAGTTCCTGCTTTGGCTGTCATCAATTTTCAGTCTAAGCCCTGTATGGTGAGGCTTAAGGGTGATTGAGAGGTCAGCGCGCCCAACTTTGATGACCGAATAACCCATATTTTGAATGGTAAGGTAGTATTTTTTCTCCAGTTTAAATTAACACATAAAATTAGGTATTTTTTTCCATAAAATACCAATTCAAAATAATTTTATTTACGGAGATACCTTAAATGGAGATTTCCACTGTTCTTATGAATAAATCCTAACTTTTTTTTATTTCAAAACATTCATTTTGATTAGTTTTATTTTTTCTAGATGAAAATTTTTTTTTTAAACTTTTCATTGATTTTTTATAATTATTTAAAAAGTACCCAAATTTTGCATACGATCGTGTAGCTAAAATTGCATTATAATGGTATATTTTCTTTTTAGGATTTGAAGTAATATTTTTTATGTTTGTAATGCAATTAGTGTCCGACCGAAAGTGTACTTTCACTTTCGGCCGAAAGCCGTAGCCGAATTTCGGCAAAATTCTACTTTCCGCAGAAAGCCGAAAGCCGAAGCCGAAAGCCGAAACTGAAAGCCGTAGCCGAAAGTATGTATATTATTTAAGTGCCTAGTTAGTTATGCATTATTTAGTTAGAAGGATATGCAAGTAACGATAAAAGGTGTTTACAATTCTGGGAACTTTTTTATTTAATGCAAAACTATATGCAATTTTTTTTTAAATTACTAATAGGTACAATTATTAATAATTAAAAATCAAACAAATTAAAAAACTTAAAAAACTTTTCATGTTTCTTTCATCGCCTAATTAAGTTAAACAAATGCAACAAAAATACTTTATATAAGAAATTAAATGAAATGAAAATAAAACAATTATAAAAAACGGTAATAAAAAAAACTTTTCGCCCAATTAGTTATACAGGGCGTAAACGACCGTCAAGTCAGTCAATCTTCTTATTTTAAACTACATATGTTCTCCATATGTTGTGTATGTGTAGTACACGAATATGAAAGAATTTTTCAATTTATTTAAGATTTTTTAAACTTTTATTCGTCTAAAGGCCGCCAATCGCGTCGCGGCGTTCGCGTCGCGTTGCGTGCGCGCGGGTGGTCGGTTTGTCTGCCTAACTTTCGGTTGGGCCGAAAGTGACCACTACTTTCGGCCGAAACCGTAAGTTTGCCGAATGTGGCAAATATTGGCCGAAAGGCCGAAAGCCGAAAGCCGAAACCGAATATTCGGTCGGACACTAAATGCAATACTTGTTTTATTTTTTCTCCTCCAAGTAATATTTAATAATGGAAAAAGAAAGAGTTCCATACACAATTTTGACTGATTTCAGCGCCATGCGGCCGCTTCGGGAACCTTAGAAAATAATAATTATTCGCGGAGCATTGGCAAAATAAAATTTATTTCGCTGGCTTTACAAAGTTCATATTCAAGAAAATAAAACTTAACGTTGTTACTCGAATAAATCGTTTTGTCGAAATACATCAAAATTATAACGCAAACTTAAAGCGCTGTATAAGACCTAATCAGTGTTATTCATTAGATTCCGCCCATACCTGTTTAGTGCGAGATTTTCAGAAACCAATTTAAATCTGTACCAGCCCGCTAAACCAAAATAAATAAAAAGGTGATTCATTAGCGAAATACGTACATTTTTTTTTTTGGTTTACCGAATCCTACTTAAACAGACTTCCGGTAGCTTTTTCTGTATAAAAAAAATACGAAATGCTCGACATTTATGTAGGTATTTTGGTGTCTATGACATTTTTTGAGGTTTTTGTGGGTTTTTGCATGCTTTTTGACAACTTTCGGAGACGCTTGGAAGAATTCGGGTAAACGCCCCCTCCCGAACGTTTCTCGACACTCCAGCTGTCAAACTCATGTCGGCTGCGACTTCGAATGAACTAAAAATGGAAACAAGTATTTTTCAAAGCATGACTTCATTGTGGCTTGAGGTTTTGGCTGTAGGCATCACGAAGAAAATCTCAAAGATGGGCCTTCATACTTCATTTACAAGAAAAGTGACAGTTTTACAAAATTGGCGACTTGAAAAATAACACGACGCGGCATCTGTCACTTTTTTTCTTGTCACAGTTTTTATATTTGTTTCGTTGCTGCATGCCCTCAATTTGTTGTTATAGTGTAAAATTCTTATGTTTTAAAGTTACTGTAATTGCTGAAACTCTTATTTGATTCATAAATCTTTTATTCTGAAAGTTATATCGTACATTACGATCAGCTGGTAAATGAGGAAGATCGCCATTTTGCTTATGTTGATCTAGTTTAGAACAAAATAAACCTACTCGGAGGTGGTTTACAAATGTGATCATGTTTTGAAACACGTTTAGTGTTAAACTGAATTATAAAGTTTTTATGAATCACCTTTTTTGTAAATTGAGATTAAATCGAAAAATTAAACCAGATCTCTAAAGAAATCTGGTTTAAAAATTCTAATGCATAACACTGAATAGGTTTTTTGTTTACGTTATGATTGAGTTTAAACGTGAAATGTCATACTACATATGTGAAAAGACATAGAGACATTGACATAATATATAACTCTAATATACCTATAACTCTGCTGACACAGGAGTTCTCGTGTTGTAAACGTAAAACATTGTGCATTTTATTATAATATATAGAAATTGAGACGCTCGTGAGAGGTGCTGCTTTATTCTTGATACATTATTTGTATGCGCCGCGGCTCAGTTACAACGTTGACTTTCATACTTGGAGTTTAACTTTCCCGTGTTCGCGTCGCTTTGAAACCAAATAATAATACTATTATTATTACTCTATTGGGTGTATGGGAGCTTCCAAATTATTATAGAAATCGAAAACCTTTTTTGGAAATTGTAAATTATCTAGATGTTTATTTTTAAATGTAATTTGTTATGTATATTCATTGACTTATAGGTTGATTTGCGGCTGACCACCCATGTTGTAGAAAATGGTTCTGCGTGTAAAACGTGTTGTGAGAATGCATCTAATGTGAATCCCCAATGTTGCATATCTTTACAACTTAGATTAGATTAGAATGTTATTAATTACACGCATACCTTGACTTATAGGTTGGTATGGCGCTGACCACACATACTGTAAAAAATAGTTCAGTTGGTCAATGTCACCCCTGTTCCAGGGAATGTCGGCAAAAGTTGCAGGGCTTATGTTCATTTGAGGTTTTGATTTTTAATTGCTAGTACACACTCAGCATTTGTATGTGCGAACTTACAAGTGTTCATGAGTTTTGAATGTTAATATATCTTTGCACTATAGATTGCAGATTATTATAGAACTTTCGTACTTTTTTACTGTATTTGAAGAAATTTGAAAGAGATTGAATATATAAATGAATATAAGCCCTACAACTTAAGCCGACCTTTCCTGACACAGGGGTGACATTGGCAAAGTGAACTGGCAAAGTTTTGCGCTTGATAACCACAATCTATAATCTAAGTTGAAAAGGTATGTTAACATTTAAGATTCATATAAAGTGCATTCTCACAAGCATACACTCTTGTAAAATCGCACTTACAAATGCTGCATGTGTATTTAAAAATTGAAACCAAAACCTAAAATCAACCAATCTATCAGTCGAGGATCTGGTGTATTTACTGGTTATATATATACATACTAGCAGACTGACCGTGCTGCGCACGGCTGTCTGCTAGGCCCTTCGGGCAGTGTAAGTCTGGCTTCGCATTAATTTTTCCTCACACTTCCTTCATAGTAATTAAATGCTTTAAGAAGTAATTTGAAAAAAAATTGCGGTAAAAGGGTTATTTAGTTCTTTCATGTTCTGAGTATCTTGTATGAAGCATGAGGTATGAGTCTGACCTCCCATAGGTACCTTAAAAAAATGTTCACTGAACGAATGTTTCTCTGTTTCTGAAAAGGCCGGCAAAAGTTGTAGGGCTTATGGTCAAGAGAGGCTGAAATTTTTATTTGTAATTACACATGCAGCGTTTGTAAGCGCAAACTCACTCATGTCTGCTTGGGGGCATGCATTCAATATGAATTATAAAATGTATGTATGCAACTTAGATTTATATTCTAAAATTAAAAACATCAAGTGCCACAATTATATGTTAGCGTGAAAAAACATTTGCTAGCCTAAGCGTGTGAATTATATTTGAATTGATTTGCATTAAATATGAATTATAAAATGTATCTATGCAACTTAGATTAATATTCTAATATTAAAAACATCAAGTGCCAAAATTATATGTTAGCGTGAAAAAACGTTTGCCAGCTTGTGGGTGTGCATTGTATTGGAATCATCAAATCTCTTTTGTGCAACTTTAGATTATAAATTAAGATAACCGTTGTTTAAGGATTTTTCAAACTCAAATTCCTTGACTTAAGGGTTAGTATGAGGCTCACCACCCATATCGCATAAATGGGTTCACTTAACTAATGTTCCCCCTGTTTCTGAAAAGGTCGGCAAAAGTTGCAGAGCTTATGTGCATGAGAGGCCTTAATTTTAATTTGTAAGTTCACATGCAGCATTTTTAAGCGGGAACTCACTCGTGTCTCCATGGAAGCATGCATTGAATATGAATTATAAAATGTATCTATTCAACTTAGATTTATATTCTAATATTAAAAACATCAAGTGCCACAATTATATGTTAGCGTGAAATAACATTTGCAAGCTTATGGGTGTGCATTTAATTTTAATCATCAAATAAGTTTTTTGGCAACTTTAGATTATAAATTAAGATTAACGTTGTTAAAGGATTTTTCCAACTCAAATCCTTGACTGATAGGTTGGTATGCGGCTGACCACCCATACTGTGAAAAATGGTTCACTTTGTTAATGTCACCCCTGTTTCAGGGAAGGATGGCAAGAGTTGCAGGGCTTATGTTCATTTGAGATTGGGTTTTATAATGTAGGTCCACATGCGGCATGTGCCAGCGCGAAATCATACATGTCTGCTTGTGGGAATGCATTGAATATAAATCTTAAATGATATATATCCTTGCAGCTTAGATTAGATTAGAAATTCCTTGACTTATGGGTTAGTATGAGCCTGAATACCCATATCGCAAAAAATGGTTCATTTGAAAAATGTTTCCCCTGTTTTTGAAAAGGGTGGCAAAAGTTGCAGGGCTCATGTTCATTACAGGCCTTAATTTGAATTTGTAAGTTCACATACAGCATTTATAAGCGCGAATCCACTCGTGTCTCCAGGGGGGCATGCATTGAATATGAATTATAAAAGTTATTGTATCTGTGCAACTTAGATTATATATTCTAATATTTAAAAAAAATCAAGCGCCACAACTATATGTTAGCGTGAAATGACATTTGCCAGTTTGTGGGCGTGCGTTCAATTTGAATCATCAAATAACTTTTTTTGCAACTTTAGATTATAAATTAAATTTAACGTTGTTGAAGGATTTTTCAAACTCAAATCCTTGACTTATAGGTAAGTATGAGCCTGAATACCCATATCGCAAAAAATGGTTCACTTGACAAATGTTTCCCCTGTTTTTGAAAAGGTTGGCAAAAGTTGCAGGGCTTATGTTCATTACAGGCCTTAAATTTAATTTGTAAGTTCACATGCAGCATTTATAAGTGCGAACCCACTCGTGTCTCCAGGGGGGCATGCATTGAATATGAATTATAAAAGTTATTGTATCTGTGCAACTTAGATTATATATTCTAATATTTAAAAAAAATCAAGCGCCACAACTATATGTCAGCGTGAAATGACATTTGCCAGTTTGTGGGCGTGCATTCAATTTGAATCATCAAATAAGTGTTTTTGCAACTTTAGATTATATATTAAGATTACCGTTGTTTAAGGATTTTTCAAACTCAAATTCCTTGACTTAAGGGTTAGTATGAGGCTTACCACCCATATCGCATAAATGGGTTCACTTAACAAATGTGTCCCCTGTTTCTGAAAAGGTCAGCAAAAGTTGCAGGGCTTATGGTCATGAGAGGCTGAAATTTTTATTTGTAAATACACATGCAGCATTTGTAAGCGCAAACTCACTCGTGTCTCCGTGCAGGAGTGCATTGAATATGAATTATAAATGTTAATGCGTCTATGCAACTTAGATTGTATATTGTAATAATACTTAAAAAAAATTAAATGCCGCAATAAGTATGGTTTCATATAAAAAGTTGACCTAATTGATCGTCATTATTTCTAAAAAATACATGTTATAACTGGTTGAAGTATAATTTTGAAATGAATAAAAAATATAGGTAGGTAGGTACTCAACGGAATTCAACCGAAAAAGAATCGACTTGGCAATGGCAACGATGGCAACTTTGAAGCCTATGTTGAAGTGCTGGCAATTTATTTGAAATTCGAATGTCAAAATGAGTTTTGTTTCTCGCATAGGTTTTACATAAAAAGGTGTTGTGATTGATCATGTTTATTTATTTAAAAAACAACAATTTAAAATCTACTAATGATGAGGAAGCACATCCCAAGTCCTGAACAATATTTTTTGTGAATATGACGTGCATCTGTTCAGGAGTTCTTCAGTTTGAATGCCATTAACGCACAATTATTTTGTATGGGGAGGCCGTTGAATTTTATATTATAGGGGATACATATTTTTTTTTATTTAAAAACAAAAAAATTGTGAAGAAAAATGCAATTCACCAACCTATTCTGCCTGGCCAGAAACAGGTATTAATATCATCATTTAATAATTCATTATTGTTTATTATTAATGAATGATTAAATAATAATTACCCAATAACATCTGTTGAACCAGGGTCAAAGTTAAAGTCAAGTGACCCAAGCGGGGATCAAACCAACGTTGTTCCATTCGAAACACGCTAGAAAGATCAGCCCTCTTGGCCCCCGCGGCTATAACCCCGACAAAGGATAAATTACAAGGATAAATGGTATATTTTTGTGTGCTCCGCTAGCATTCGAATCCACAACCTTCCATTCAGAGTCCGAAGTGTTACTACTGCACTACGGACTGATAAGATATAAAAGAAGATAAAAAGTGATAAATAAAATGAAAATATATTTATGGCCAAAATTGTTTTAATACACTGGTTTGCTATCACTAGGACCTACACTTTGAAAATATAAAAAAAATATGTATACAAAAGATCCGCATCGCACCCTTAATCGTAAAGAGCAATAACTCCGAAATTGGGAAAATCGATTTTGATGTAGAAACGCCATAAAAATGTGAAAAGAAAAGCTGGAATGAGACAGTCGTACAATTTGGACGAATATGAATAGGTACATTAACAAGAATAAATAATATTAGGATGATTTATTTGGTAAGCGTTGTTTTTGTGTGTATTACACCTCAAGAGCCCCCTGCGAGCTTGGTCGTCGCTGTAGAAAGCGCCAATTCTCAAGCAAGACCCAGTTGTTGTAAAATTGGTTATTGGTAAAGGCTTATGAATTTTTCAACCCAGCGAAGAGTAAATTTGGAAATATAAATGTTATATTTTTGTGCTCCGCCGGGATTCGAATCCACAGACCACAACCTTTCATTTACGAGTCCGAAGTGTTACCACTGGACTACGGACCGGTCCAAGAAATGCCAACAATACGCGGTGTACCTAGCGGGCACCCATCCAAGTAGCATCCGCGCCCAATGTAGCTTAACTTCGGTGATCTGTAAAGAACTTTAATCTGAGTTTATTACTAAAAGTTAAGTAAATTCAAGTGATGGTAATTGCTATACAAAATTAAAGGTTGAAATCTACTTTTAGATTCATTTATTATATTTTGAGAAAAAAAGGCCATTTAACCGGTTTTTTGTACATTAGTGCAACAAGTCAAACATGCAAAACATCAAACGTAATTTCCCATCATTCTTATTTTTGGACTTATTGTTCTTTAATTAGAAGCGTGCGATATATGAAAAAAAATATCCACATAATATATTGTGTGAGATAGACGAAACAGTACTTTGGCATGCCTTTTTTAAAACGACAAAACATGCTCTGGTCACACGTCCTACGTGTCGATTCAAGATGCAAAAAAAGTTAAATAATTCTAACATAGAATAATACTTGTGTCAAATCATTTCTTTTAGCAATTTTTGATGCATAACTTACTGTATGAGCCATGCGGTCGTAAATACTCAACAATAGCGTTTAAACACAAGTTTATAAAAACTAAAACGCTCGCTAAGAGCGTCAAGAAAATTTACATTATTTTTTTATGAAACGTAATGCTTGAGTAAAAACATTAAGTTATATACTTCAGAAACGCCATCTAATCATGATGAGTCAAAGTTTGACATAAAATTACGATTTTAGTTTCATAAAACAATTAAAGAGGTTCTTTAGTCCCGATATTAATAACCTTCTTAAACTCTCGTATACCCTTAAGGGGGGTATTATTTCATTTTAATATGAATTTATTTGCCCGTCACGACCACCTATTATCCAGTAGCCGCAAAAATGCATCAAATCCCGAGTTTAACTTTGAGAGTTCGTCGGTAGGAGATCGTATTGTATCTGAACCATTTTGTGTTTTTTTTATCAATAAAATAACATGAAAGCGAAAGCGAAGCGAAG
Organism: Agapetus fuscipes; assembly: GCA_951799405.1. Lineage (NCBI taxonomy): Eukaryota > Metazoa > Arthropoda > Insecta > Trichoptera > Glossosomatidae > Agapetus > Agapetus fuscipes. Next base: position 3,521,641 of record OX637353.1, on the reverse strand, counting down.
TTATACATTAATTAAAAATAAGCATTTATTTTATTTGATTTATATACAAATACAAGAAAAGTATTCATTTTATTTGAAAACAAATTTACAACTATTCACTTTCCTGATGCTGTCATCAACAGATATATCCAAGTATAAAAGTAAATAATTATTCACCCTGTACCGATTCCTCAAAATGCAAAGAAACTGGCATAAGGTCTCTAGAGAGCGTTTTACATTTCACACAATTGGAATAAAACGCTATAGTTCAGTTTAAACTATTGTCTCACGCCCTGTATTTTTACTTTCTTGCTATAGCTGAAGGAAAGTATTGATTTGGTGTGAAAAATTGTTTTCGAGGTTTTCACGGAAATGAGTTGTCCTGGTGCATGCCAAAAAACACTATCTTTCAAAAACGTCCGTCTGTATGTATGTATGTATGTATGTATGTATGTATGTATGTATGTATGTGTGTGTGTCACTTTCCAAAGTATAAGACCTAGAGATACCAAATTTTGGCTTTATCAACTTTTTTGGACATGTATTAAGTATGAATAACATGGCATTACACCAACATGAAAATTCAAGATGGCTGCCATACAAAAAAAACATAAAATTGCACTTTTCTCAAAAACGGCTCCAAGAATTATTTTAAATTTTCAGAGTTTTCTACACTTTGGGAGGACTGAGGAATGCGAGTAAATTGAGATAAGACTGAATGAAACAAGAGTGGAAGTCGTGAAAGAATTTGATTATCTGGGAAGCATGTTTGAGTCAAATGCGAAATTGACGAAAGAATTGGAAAAGCGCGCTAGTATCTAGAGGAAGAAGTGTAATGGGAACTATCTATAATAATAATCTAAGTTGCAAGGATATATTCATTCAAAGCTCTCAGATGTATGCCCACAAACAAACACGTGTAGTTCGCGCTTACAAATGCTGATTGTGTACTTACAAATAAAATTCAAACCTCAAATGAACATAAGCCCCACAACTTTTGCCGACCTTCCCTGAAACAGGGGTGACACTGGCAAAGTGAACCATTTTTTACAGTAATAAATGACATTTAAGTTTACAAAAAAAACAACAAAACCTTAAAAATAAATCTATACAAAAAAAGTCAAAAATTTCTTATGCAAAAAATGTAGTAAACTAATAAACCAACATTACAAATCAGCATTGCAGATTAGCCGCCACTTCTTCCTGTCCTTGCATACTTCTTTCATTTCATCCAGAGTCATAACCTTTTTCATACAAGCTCTCCTTTTATTATGACTCTGGATATCCCATTCACTTGCTATTTCGAAAATTTGGTCCATCCATACCTTTCTCGGTCTTCCTCTTCCACGACATCCATCTATTCTAGCAACATATACTTTCTTCGTCAATCTTTCATCACTCATTCTCTCCATGTGCCCGAACCATCTTAACATACTTCTTTTAATCTTCACTTTCACACTTTCCCTTACACCACATTCTTCTCTTACAAAATCATTCCTCACACTGTCACTTCGTTTTTTCCCAATCATACTTCTTAGATAGTCCATTTCTACTGTATGGACTTTACTAATTTCCCTTTCACTCACAGTCCAGGCTTCACTTCCATACATCAAGGTGGGCACTAGTATACCACCGTGCACCGCCAATCTAACATTTTTTGAGAGATTTTGGTTCCTGGCGATGCAAGCGGTCGCACCCAGTACACACCTGCCTTTCATTATTCTTCTTTCAAATTCACCGGACATTCTTCCATCTTTTTCAAACTTACTTCCCAGATATACAAACTCATTTACGACATCAACATTCATTCCATTAATTTTAAATTCATAATTCATATTTTCATCATCTCTTTCAAAAATCAATACTTTCGTCTTACTTTCATTCAACTTCAAATGGTTATCTAACAAAGCTTCATTCAATCTAGAGAGCATTGTTTGCAATTCTACTGCTGAATCAGATACAAGAACTGCATCATCTGCATACAGTAGAACACTCACTTTGCTCTCTCCTATCATCAATCCACAATCATTAAGTCTAGCATCTCTGACACACTTGTCCATGACTATGTTAAATAGCCATGGACTCATCACACATCCTTGCCTCACACCCTTATAAACTTCAAACCATTCACTATACTCACCATCAATACGAACACATGCCATACTATTTTCATAGTTCGCATGCACCGCATCTAGGAGAGCCCCATTTACTCCGTATGCTTTCAAAACATCCCATAACATACCTCTGTCTACTGAGTCAAAAGCCTTTTCCAGATCTACAAAGGCTGTGAACAGCTTTCCCCTCACCGACAATTGTTTTTCAACAAGTTGTCGTAGAGTAAAAATCTGATCAACACAGCCTCTACCGGCCCTAAAGCTGGACTGTATATCGGAAATCCTTTCACTAGTAGTCAGATCACATTTTTTATAATCACCTTACAGAAGACTTTTCCTGTGTTAATATAATGTGTTAATTTTTGCAAGAAAGTCGAGTGCAGATTCTGTGCAATTTATTTACATTAGTTTGTATTATCAAAGTGTAGACTCCAGTGGTTGCAGAACAATACAAGTGTATTGTAATAAATAATGACAATTTGCGGAAAAAAAACATATAGTGGATACTGGAAAACCAACTCCCAATTTTAAAAATTACTAGCAAGAATAAATCGTTTGTAAGACATTTCCAAAACTCAATGTATTCTAAAGTCTCGTGGATTTGTGGCTGTGCTCAATTGTGTAAATTATATTGCTGGCCGTGTATTTTATTTTGTAATGACAATAATGTGTGGAATAATCACGGGTTTAGTGATTTAAATAATCTTTCTAAAGCTCGGAAAAGACATGAATGTTCTCAATTACATATCGACGCGTGTGTGAAATTAAAACGGTTTGTTAAAGAAAATCGCATCAAATCGATTCAAATAATAAAGGAAACTATATCGAGACATTACATTTGTTAAGTTCATCTGATAGACTTTTGAAAAGTCATCTAGAAAAATCAAAAATATTTACTGGAACTTCGAATCATATTCAAAATGACCTAATTGCTTCCATATCAAATATTGTTTTACAAGAAATTAAACATGAAATAACAGTTTCCAAATATGTTTCCATCATCGTGGATGAGTGCACTGATATTTCACAGAAATGCCAAATGTCGACTACATTTCGCTATGTTGACGAAAGTAAAGGCATCATTCAAGAGAGATTCGTGGGTTTTACTGATGTTAGTCCGGATAGATCAGCCGCTGCCCTTTTTAATCTCATCGAAAGAGATTTAAACATGTTTGATTGTAAAAGCAAACTAATAGCTCAAACATACGATGGTGCTAGTGTAATGGCAGGAGAGCACAATGGTGTTCAATCTAAAGTGAAAAACTTGTGTAAAAATGCTATGTTTGTTCATTGTTATGCTCATAGACTTAATTTAGTGTTATCTCAATCCGTGGGTTATATTCGAGAATGCTTTTTTGAGTCTCTTTTAAGTTTCTCTAGTTTCTTTTGTCGATCTTCGAAGCGAATTTCAGCTCTTGATAACAAAATAAAAAAACGCTTTCCGACATCAGCTCCTACTAGGTGGAATTATAATAGTAGAATTTTAAAAATGGTGATAGATTATAAATTAGAACTAACAGAACTTTTTTCTGATATAATTGAGGACAATGATGAATGGGACTCTGATACGATTATAAGTGCAACGGGACTTCATAGATATTTAAGTGATTTTAGTTTTAATTTTCATTGAATAGTGTTTAACAAAGTTTTCGGCTTTTCCGATATTCTGTTTGAAATCTTGCAAAAAAAAATATTTGACATTTTCTATTGTATACGGAAAATTAAAGATTTTCTCGTTTTTTTGCAAGAAATGAGAGACAATTTTAATACTATTTGGTCGTCAATAAATTCAGAAAGCTTTTCTGATCTTCCCTCAAGGAGACGACAAGAGACAGGTGACAAAAAAACTATTTATAATAGAAAATATATCGAAATAATAGACGTTTTAGTGCAACATACAAAGGATCGATTTGCTGACATGGAAAATTTAATATTTATGACATTATTGGACGTTTCTAAATTTAATGAGTTTGCCAAATTTTTCCCGGAAAATCACTTCAATTGTTTGCTTAAGTATTATGGAGATTTTTTTGACTGTTTAAAATTGAAAAGTGAAATTATTTACATATATTCAACGTCAGAATTTCATTTAGGAACTCTAATGGAATTAAATATGTATTTGATTAACAATGACTTAAAGGATGTGCTTCGCGAAGTGTGTAGTTTAATAAACCTTATTCTCACCATACCCGCAACGAGTGCTTCAGCTGAACGATCGTTCTCTACAATGAAGAGAATCAAAACGTACAGCCGGAGCACGGTGGGCGAGGAACGGTTGTCTTCCTTAGCCATCATTTCCGTAGAAAAATCCCTTCTCAGAAGTCAACCTTTCACGATGCAGTAATCGACGACTTTATGAAGAAAGAGCGTAGAATTGAGCTCAAGTATAAGTAAATGAATATCAGGTAAGTCATTTTTACAATAAAAATATAAATTGTTTATTGAAATCATTAAAATGTAATCAGGGAAATGTTCGCACGTATATGTTAATTTCAGACTTTCGGAGCAGAGCGTTTATTTGGATATCTTTTTAGTTACAGCTGTCAAATACAATAAGTACGTGCATTTCGTTTGTTGGCTAACAATTATTTTTATATAGGTAGGTATATGAATCTATGTTTTTCTTCAGCTTCCCATGGGGAACAGATCACGGACCGCCACTGGTAGGTACATTTTATTTGTTGATTTGTCAGTTCGGTCGATAGCTCAGTTGATAAAGTGCTTGCATTCCATGCCGAGAGCTGAGGTTCGTATCCCACGGAGGATGTCAGAAATGATTTCCCGTGTTGGTGTTTATTTCAGCTCCATAATAAAATACCGGCAAGGTTTCTCAGCCTTAACAAGAAATGAGAACTAGCCCCCTCGGGAGCTGGGACACCCCCGCTTCAACTGAAGTGGTTGGCGTAAGGCCGGCTTCCTTACCTATAAAAATACAACTTTCATTTTTCTTTTCATTTTCGTCTCCTAAATGTTAATAATTTTTAAAGTTAAAAAAGGTTTCACATTACTGCGTAGACAGTGAATGTTTGGCGTACATACTTGTGAGGCCGTGACTGCGTATGTGGTCAGTAAATATGCCAGTGTGTGTGAGTGCTCGTGGACTTTCACCCTGTACGACGGACGACGACGCATCCAAGTGCTATATATGCCTGTATGTATAGTATAATTTTTTATACCATTGGATGTGTTCATTGAAATAGCAACATGAAGTTTTTTTTCTAATAATTCAACTAAGTGATGGAATATATTCTAAACATAAAAGCAGCACAAAAAATATACCATTTATATTTTCAAATTTGCTCTTCGCTGGGTTGAAAAATTCATAAAACCTTTACCAATGACCGGTCACCAAATCGCTCCCCCAGTTCTTGTTTACTGTATACGCCAATCTTGTCAAATCTGACTTTTTGATGCAGTTGTCTTAAGAATAAAATTCTACACAATCTGAGCTAAAAAAACTACGTATTTGTCTTCAAATGTGCGAGTTATTCAACATTTTCACAGACGATATTCTGTGTTCGAAATTTCAACTCAGTGCTTGTTTACTGGATACGCCACACACGCTGATGCGCATGCGTGGCTGACGAGTGGCTGCCGTATCTACCAATCACAGACGCGCGTGGGTGTGACGTCACACCTAAACATCGTTTTTTAACCGTAGCCCGCTCGGAATTTTGAGATGAATATTTAAGTTTTCAAGGGATTCCTGAGATAAATCCTTTAAAAATTATAGTTCATAGGAAGAAAAACATCTCCCGACCATCTGCAAAAACAATTTCTGCCATTGCATTGTTCAATGTGAACGGTTAGTCGATTATATGTTGAAATGAACGTAATGGCATTTTAACATACAGGTTGCTACATTTTTAGTTCGTGAAACAGTAGGTAATTATTAATAGACAATAATTGCCATACGAGATTACAAAATGCTTAATTAGACACGTACGTGGATAACTTACAGTATATTTTTGGTACCACGACAAAATGCCCACCGATAAATGTCCCAAGACATAATGTCCCGTCCGTCCGTAAATGTATGTATGCATGTACCAGCCGAAATTACAGATCATATTATATTTTCATAAAAATTTAATATAATCTGAACAAGTATTTATGTATATATGTAACTGTAACTGTAATTCTGTCGCCATTCCGCTAGGGGTGGCCAGAGCCTCTGCAGAGCTGCCTCCATTTCTTCTTATTCTGCCTATCCTTACTGAAAATTGAAATTGACGTTAAATTTAAAATTAAAATCAACAAAATCTCACATGAACATAAACCTTGCAACTCCTGTCACATATCCGTAAAATCAGGGTGGCGTAAGCAAAAGCGAACCTATTTTTTCAGCATGGGGGGTCAGCCTCATACCAACCTATCAGGCAAGGAGCATCATTAGCAAACATCAAAACATTGAAACGTATAAAAATGTTCCATCTTTCAATAACGTAGTTCACGCACTATTTGGAAATTCAAAATAAAAACAGACTTACTTTCGTAAACATTTTATACAAGAGATAGAAAGCTACAACTTTTGTCCTAAAAAAACATATTTTCTGATATATAATTGATGTTTTCTTCAAAATAATAAAAAAAATGCACAGAATCTGCACTCGACTTTCTTGCATAAATTAACTCACTGTATGACGAATTTAAAGCTAGAATCATTTGCCAGTTTATGCTGTTTCAAGAAGAAAAAAAATATTATTTGGTGAGCGCCGTTTTGTGTGAATCACACCTCAAGAGCCCTCTGCGAGGTTGGTCGTCTCTGAAAAAAACGCCAATTCCACAAGAAAGAACCTTGATTTATAGGTTGGTATAAAGCTGACCACCCATAGTGTAAAAAATAATTCACTTTGTCAATGTCAGAGTTGCAGGCTTAATGTTCATTTGAGATTTGGTTTCAATTTGTAAGTACACACTCAGCATTTGCAAGCGCGAACTTACAAGTTTCTGTTTGTGGGCATGCAATTGATCTGAGTTTTGAATGTTAATATTTCGTTGCAACTACGATTCTCGATTATTATACATATGTGCATAGATGGTCATTGAACGCTTTTGTATGCAAACTTGGACTTTGTATGGTGGGTAAACTTTTTTGTCATGTTTTGAAAAAGTAACGACTGATTATTATTGCTATTTAGAAAGTTTTAAGAATCGCAGCCTTTTATCTAATTTTAACCCTCTGATTATTACCAAACATTTTGTCTGGAAATTTCTCACTTTGTATGTGATTCACTTTTTGGAAAATATAATGATGACATCATATAAGTTATCATTATTGTCTTAAATTTTCTAAAAAGTATTTTTTTATAAACACTCTAACTGCTGAGAACTTTTCAATATATTTTTACTTTATAGCAGTCAGAAGGAGCTATAAAGTATTGTATTCGTCCGAAAAAAAAATTGAGGTTTCAACGGAAATGAGTTGTCTTGCGCCAGGACGTGCAAAAAAACCTAATTTGTCGAACCTGTCCGTCCGTATGTGTGTATGTCCCAGCCGATACTACTAATCACAGAGACACCAATTTTTAGATTTAGAGAATTGACAACCACAAATTTTGATGAGCCGACCGGCATGGGATCACCCTGAAAAATCAAGATGGCTGCCATACAAAAAAAACATACAATTGCACTTTTCTCAAAAACGGCTCCAAGATTATTTTTTTCAGTGTGGTCGTTGCTCAAATTTTTACTAAAAAAATTAGGTGTGGCAACACTCTTGCAAACCTGGGTCTATGGGTTGCCATCTGAAATTTTATGTTTTTTTTTGTATGGCAGCCATCTTGAATTTTCAAGTTGGTGTAATGCCGTGTAATTCATATTTAAAATATGTTCAAAAGAGTTGATGTAGCCAAAATATGGTATCTCTAAGTCTAATACTTTGGAAAGTGACACACATACACACGCACACACACACACACACATACAGACGGACGTTTTTGAAAGATAGTGTTTTTTGGCATGTCCTGCACCAGGACAACTCATTTCCGTGAAAACCTCGAAAAAAAAATTTCACACCAAATCAATACTTTCTTTATGATGATGATGAGTTGATGATTTCTATATAGCGCCGTTTCGTGAAAAAAAATGAAATTTTTAGTCTTCAGCTAGAGCAAGAAAGTAAAAAACAAAAAAAACCTTAAAGAAAATAAAAATATATTTTGATAATAAACTTCTCTCTTCCATCTCTTTGGTAACACTAGAGTATTAATAGGAAAGGAAGGAAGTAAAGAAATAAATAAAAGTCAAATGAAAGTTCAATAGCCTACTGTGTAATATGAATTAAATAAGTACAACAAATATAATGTGCAGTGAAGAAGTGACTGGAACACCCTTTATATGTGATTTGGCGCATAGAGTAAACAAGCACTAAAAGATTGTTGCGAGCGTCCGGTCAATCTCAAGATCGTTTTACTGTATATCCACTTTACGAAATTTCCGTTGCGCATCTTTGACGTATATCCATTTTAAAACGCCTTTTTTTAGTATTAAACGTAACATTATTATGATTTTTACCGATTATTATAGTGCCAGACCTGCAGTACTTTCGGTAAAATAGGCAATTGAATTACGATTTTGTCAATTACAATAACAAAACACAAAAACATTGCTCCTGTAAAATTAGCTCAATGGCGTTTACAGTAAACAAGCACTAAGGCAGCGAAATGTCCATCCGGCCTTACAGCAACTGGGTCTTGCTTGAGAATTGGCGCTTTGTAGCAACGACGATCAAGCTCGTAAAAAGGTCGATAGCTCAATTGGTAGAATGCTTGCCATTTAATGAATGGAGCCATTTACAGTTTTATGAATGACCGATTGTATTTTGAACAAACTGTCGCGTCAGGTGCGTTTTATTCGAATATCAGAATAATTGACTTATTCCTTGTTTGCGATCAAATCCACCTTTTTTGATAGTATATAAAATTAATTCCGGTGAAAATATTGTTGTGCCTTGTGAGGATCTTAAGTGTGTGAAAGTTTTATTGTTTCAATCCAAAATCTAAGTCTGAAGAAATTAAGAAGCACTGGGGAAAAGAAACATCGGGGTAAGATTTATTATTTGTAATTTAGTGCAACCTTAATTATCCAGCATGCGTACGGCAGAAACAGTAGGCACGCCACTGTGAGTGATCAAGAGTGAAACACTAAAAATAAAGCATTACATAAAGAACATCCGGTCTGTAGTTCAGTGGGAACACTTCAGACATTCAGACTCTGAATGGAGGGTTGTGGATTTGAATCCCGGGGGAGCACAAAAAATATACCATTTATATTTTCAAATTTGCTTTTCGCTAGGTTTAAAAATTCATAAGCCTTTACCAATGACTGGTCACCAAAGGTCCATCCAGCCTTACAGCAACTGGGTCTTGCTTGACAATTGGCGCTTTGTAGCGACGACGACCAAGCTCGTAAAAAGGTTGATAGCTCATTTGGTAGAATGCTTGCATTCCATGGCGAGAGCAAGGGTTCAATCTCAAAGGTTGACTCAGCCCTCACAAGAAATGAGAACCAGCCCCCACGGGAGCTGGGAAACCCCCACTTCAACTAAAAGTGGTTGGTGTGAGGACGGCCCCCTTACCTGTAAAAATAAATAGGTCCCGAAGCGCCACATGCGACCCCTTCGGGGATAACGCAGGCAAGAAGTTACACTAAAATGTGTAGCTTAGTTGCGTTTTTATATAATTACCCACTGATATAATATAAGGGTGTCAGAAATGATTTCCGGTTCGGTGTTTATTTCTAACCCAAAATAAAATACCAGGAAGGTGTACTCAGCCTTCACAAGAAATAAGTACCAGTCCCCAAGGGAGCTGGTATGCCTTCCCATCAACTAAAGTGGTTGGCGTAAGGCCGGCCCTCTTACCTATAAAATAAATAGGTTCCTTCGCCACATGCGAAGCCCTTCGAGGATAACGCGGCAAGAAATTATTATTTACGTAGCCACACATACTTATGACATTTTTGTTAGATTTCGACGGAACTTAGTTGTCTTGCACCTATCGAAATCTTGACTTTTGGATTACGAGTCCGTGAAAATCCGTGAAAACCTAAAATTAAACACATATATAATATATACATATGAGGGTAATTTATTAATTTAATTTTTTACTTGACCAAAGAGCGCCGTTTTTGTGTGTTTCACACCTCAAGAGCCCTCCTAATTATGAATGAGATATTTTAAAAAGGTACCGTTTCAGTGCTCCCTTAAAAATGCCAACAGATTCCGAAACCCTGACTCCGGGTGGCAGTCTGTTTTACTCCATCGTCCCCGCAAACCGGAAAGCGCGATCCCCAAAATTAGTGTGTATTTGACGGCGAGGCTGCATCAATCGAGGCTGCAGACAGTTCGACACCCCGCTGACCTAAGTGTCCGCCCCCTCACACTCACCTCAACGGGGGAAAACATGTCTACCAGATATGATGGAGCCAAACCATTTAGGGCTTTAAATACCATCAAACACACACAGAACCCTCTCAGGAAAACGAACCCAATGTAGTTCTTTCAACAGGGGAGTGATGTGAGAGAATTTGGACATCCCGAAGATCAGTCTTGCGGCCGCATTCAAAACAGACTGAAATCTGTTCAGTTCAGCGTTAACCACTAGACTAAATTACCGGCCTGAAAATTTCAAATTGCTCTACGCTAGGTTCAAAAAATGATTTCAATTCAACAAATAAGGCCAGCCAGCAGAATTCTTTCCAGCTAAATCATTGAGCTAAATGAATTTCACATTGAAATTCAAATAAACTTTCATATTATTCATGTCATGGAAAAAAACCTATCAGAATACTATAAAGTCATGTGCAGCTCTCCGTACAATTCATTTCTTCTGATTGAATGATCTTTTGCCATTTCGTAAAGTTTGAATAACTGTATATACGTACGTACTATACATAGCGTTTATGTATATACTCGTAACACACGCAATATAAAAAAAGTTCTGACTCGTACATTTCCGCCGCTATACGATGATAAACGAGTGAACCCGAAGTATGAAATTTAGCAATACAGCGCAACCTAAAAATGTATGGGATCTTAAACAGCAACACTAGAGGGCGTTTTGATTTTCATGCATTTTTGAGAAATCAGTTAGTCCAGTTTTAACGTAAACGTTTATACTCTCTTGCACTATAAATCTGTGCTTCTGTATTTGCTTCCCTATAACTAAAGAGATATAATATTTTTCTCCGCAGTTCATCTACCGGCCGCAGGTGACGCTAGCGAACGGGTCATTTTTTGTATGGAAATCTTTATTTTTCCAGGATAAATAGAAATCGGGGGAGAAAAAATAAAACAAGTATTGCATTACAAACATAAAAAATATCACTTCAAATCCTAAAAAGAAAATATACCATTCAATTGCAAATTTACCTACACGATCGTATGCAAAATTTGAGTACTTTTTAAATAACTATAAAAAATCAATGAAAAGTATAAAAAAATAATTTTCATCTAGAAAAAATAAAACTAATCAAAATAAATGTTTTGAAATAAAAAAAAGTTAGGAATTATTCATAACAACAGTGGAAATCTCCATTTAAGGTATCTCCGTAAATAAAATTATTTTGAATTGGCATTTTATGGGAAAAAATACCTAATTTTATGTGTTAATTTAATCTGGAGAAAAAATGCTACCTTACCATTAAAAATATGGGCTATTTTGGTCATCAAAGTTGGGCGCGCTGACCTCTCAATCATCCTTAAGGTAAAGGTGAGGCTTGAAATTGATAAAATTTCCTTCAAAAGGATGTTCATATTTTCTTAACATAAACCTTTATTTTTGTTTTTTTTTCTGTTTGCTGTGTCCCAATATCATATTGCAGTTAACTGTAAAATTTTTATCACTTTCATTCTTTAATATTTGGTTTCTTTATGATGTTTGTTTAGATGACACATTTGGTAATATTGTTGCTATGAGGTATTGTCTTTGTATTTCTTGATTTGTATTTTGAATTGTAATTTTATATTGGATCATATAAATCTCTGTAAAAGTCTTGCTCCTTGTCCTTTTTATGAATTAAAATTTAACAAAATAGTAATTTATTCCCTTTGTATGTTACAGAATGTGTCGACCAATGGAAACAGAAACAGCGTAGGCACTCCATCAACAAGCAGAGAGGCGAGCTCCTCCAGCACGGCTCCTGTAGGCCCATATCCCGCTGCCCCCGCAGGGACCACTAGCACTCCAAAGGCCAACAACCTCACACACAACTCACAGGAAGCCATCTATCACAATGGGATCAACCACACAGCCAACGAGCCCGCAAATGCCAACAATCAGCCACACAATCAGGTACATTTTGACAACTTGCCTACAATGAACCTGGAATCTTGACGCAGTTCTCTAATGGTGCTTTGTCACAAGATTATTAACAGCTTGCTTGACAGTGCCAACATATAAGAGAGTTTTAAGCTTTATGTGCCTGATGTCAACATAAGAAGGCATGATTTTTTCATGTACTGCTATCTGTACTGATGTCATGGCACAACATGCCTTCACTCCACTGGAGCCGGAGTGTAACTCTTATTCAAACCGCTATTATAGATGAATTCCACATTTATTTATAATCTTTTAAAGATCTTGTTAGACAGTTGCTCCCAGCTTGTTCATGACTGTGTGATGGTGCACTGTAGATAATAAGGAAAACCTGTTATGCACAAAAAAATCTTCCTGCCAATTTATATGTTAACAGTTAATGCAAAATGATCAGCCTAAAAAGTTCACAAAAAATGTGGAAGTCAACTAAATGGATTATTAAAAAAACTTTTTCACCATAATACTATCTCTGAAACTCTAAAATGACTATTTCATGTTTATAAAATTATGTAGGCACTTATCAGCGTTAGAATGTAACATAAACTATGATAAAAATATTGAATGAAAAATCTGTACTTTGAATTAATTTGACTGGCTGTGGTTGAGTGGTCGTCATTTTAGGTTACAGATCCATAGACATTACGTACATCTTAGATTCTGAATAAAGAAATTTGGAACAAATCCCAGTTTTGTTTTGTTTTATTAAAATCATTATGATTATTGTTGAATGCAGTTGACTCGGACAGAAGCAGTCAGGACATTGGGAGACAACTTGGTGTCAGCCAGTCCTGACTCTGTGCGGGTGGAGCAGCGCCTGGGGCAGATACGGGAGTACATACAGGTCACGTCTAACCTGGTGGAGACCATGAGGCACTCGGAGGACGAGGTAATCAATAACAATTACTTGCTTTTCAATTAATGTTGTGTTTCCATTCACCTTTCTCATCGCCCTGGAGATCACCATTGATTTAGTTTTTTCGTAGCTGCTTGAAACAAAGGCTGAGTGTTTTCTTTAATTTTATTCCTTTGACTTATACATTGGTGTTAGACTGACACACCAACCTATAAGTCAAAGTGACATACTGTAAAAAATTATTCATTTTTGCCAATATCACCCTTATTTCAGGGAAGATCGGCAAGAGTTGCAGGGCTTATGTTCATTTGAGATTTGGGTTTTTATTTTGTAATGTATACATCTAGCATGTGTACGCACAAACTTACACATTATGCTTGTGAGTGTGCATTAAATGTGAATCTTAAATGCTAATATATCCTTGCAACTTAGATTATAGATTGCAATAGTCATTCTCGGCTATGAAAGCTATTATTCCATATTTTATTTAAAAAAGTACTATATAATAGAAAAGCATATTTTTCTTTGTAACAAAACACAAGCACTGATGTTATCTGTTATGATGTAATGCATTAGGAGTAGGGTAGTCATGGATGTGTGTGTTGTGTATGCAGCTGCGCTCGCGCCTCGCAGCATTGCGGCGCAGTAACACGTTGCTAATGGGAGGTGTTTACCAGGAGCCCGACCAGGGACCCGACAGTGACCTGGAGGAGCTCATGGCCACTTTGCAGAACCTCAAGGACAGTGAGCTCAAGCTGGAGAGCATGCTGGAGAACACCCTCTACAACTTCAACAGGGACATGGAGGGCCTGGCCCAACCAGCCCAGACACATGACAGCCATGATGAAGGAGTCACCATCAGGGAAGTGGGCGAAGGAAATCATGATGACGAAGAAGCCAGTGAGCCTAAACCACTGCAAGAACAAAAAGATGAAGCGCATCCTCAAGATACACTTGACCAGGTGAACAGTGTGTGACAGCGTTTGTGTCTGAAAACTCCCGACTAATCTCCAATTCATAACAGAGCTGTGTATTTGGAAGTTCATCTAATGAAATGCAACTATCAAATATTCACCTTTCTTTCATAGGGGCTGCTAACAAAATTGTTCACTTAATAAGCCTTGCATTGCTGTTTTGCTGTGTTTATAGCCGTGTGTATTCCTTCTAGTGTATACAAGTTGAGCAAGGGCATGACTTCCTGTGGCATTTGTTTTGTTTGCAGGAAGCCGCTGCCCGCCCAGCTTCTGTACAGAGCGGTGTTTCTTCATACAGCGATAATGAGTTATGGCAGAGTGAGCTCAAAGCAAAGACTGAAATGTCCAACCTGAGGCTCGCTGCTGCACTTCAAGAACAAAAGAGACTTCTGAAATATCAAGTGCGTATGAGGACTCTATTTGTGGGTCATTCTGCATCCATCCAACGTTTAAATTTTTTTTTATAATTTTTAGGCTGAAGCAAAACAGCAATTAGCCGAAATGAATGCAGCCCGCAATGGCCATCTGGAAAATGGAAGGATGTCCAGGGCTGACGAAGGGAACTTGCATGATGTTTCTGGGAATTCCAACTCTCAACCACTGCCCGGGCAAAGTACCGGCAGGATATATGGCTCAAACCAAATAGGAGTTGCAACTACCCTCATGCATAGATCTGATGGGAATCCACACAATAATGTAAATACCATTTTTAAAATTATATTTTTTCAATTCAAAGCCAATTTCAATCACCTTGAAATTTAATCATAATTTGTGAATATTTTTTCAATATTTAAATGAAAATAGTTATTGGGAATGTGATTTTTTAGTACAATACAAACAATTACCAAGGCAGCTTTTCTCGTCAATCAACTTCACAAGATGGAGAAATCGGAGAGAGAACATTTTCTGAGTCATCGGAAGGCAGAAGCAAGAACCCTCCCCTAGCAGTTGTGTCATCAGATCAAGCTGAGATGGATATGCTGAGAGACTTGCAGATGCGGCGCCAGCACCTTGAAAGCCAAGTATTGTGGATTTTTTTTATCAAATCTTGAATATGATTGCTCCAGGCCAAAGATATTTTAAATGTTAAACAAATTAATAAAACTATTGTAAGGAATCTTCCAAAGATGTCTCATGAGTCCAAAAAACATCCTTATCTATAGCTTTTAAATAAAATTATGATAATTCAAGATTATATTCATATTCAGGACCAAGGGCGTCGCCAAGGGGGGGCAGGGAGGGGCAGCTGCCCCCCCCTAGAGATTCTAAAAAAGTTGCCAAATATAATACAACCAAAGTCCTAAGTCTTTGTGTTGATTTGCTTGAAGTTCAAGCCTTGAACAATCATTCCCGTACGTCGAAACTCGTGCTCGTGTAGCTTTACACATTGGACTCTGTACTGTCACAGAATAGGTATATATGTATATAGTACTAAGATACTGCTGTTATTACAATCGCTGTAGATGTAAGGCTCGTAGTAAAAGTGAAAAGTTTCATGTGCTGTCGACTTTACCTACAATTCATACCTACTTTTCTCATTCATAGAGAATGAGAAAAGTATGAATTGTAGTAGGTAAAGTCAACTTGCCCCCCCCTGCGCCATCGGCTGGCGACGCCCTTGTTCAGGACCCTTGAAAAGTATTGATTAAACTTTTATTTTCATTTCTATCTCTAATGGAATGCCAATACATCGCATTCTGTTAGCAGAGGTTTTGGCTTCCCTTTGTAGAAAGGCAACAGAGATACAATTACATTCAGGTATTATGTGTAATTTAAAATTAGATATTTTATATAACACCCATAAGAGTCGTAACGGGATCACCAAATAAAGCAGTGTGATCTTGATCCTGTGCCAGCGTGGGTACTAAAAGAGCGCATCTTACAAGTGGCTCCATTTATTGTAAGGCTTATTAATGGATGCCTTGTGGAATCCACTGTTCCCTCTTTTTTGAAGAAAGCGCAGATAACGCCGATATTGAAAAAAAACAAATCTCGATCCTAATGATCCCTCCAATTTCAGGCCGGTGTCGAATTTGCCGTTTTTGTCAAAGGTCTTCTTCTTCTGTTTCAATCCTGGGATTGGTTTGCAGCAATATCTTGTACTCTTGATCTCCATTCCTCCCTGTCTTGTGCGGCTCTTTTTAGCTCTGCATATGTTGAGCAGCGCACGTCCACCAGCAGGTCCTCCAGGTACTCTTGGCGTGGGCGTCCCCTAGAGTTGGTTCCCTCGGTCATCCCCTCCATTATGGCATGCAAGAGACCTTCTTGTCGCATTACATGGCCGATCCATCTTGCACGCCTTTCGGACAAAGTCCTGAGCAGGTTCCTTCCTCCTTGGATTCTTTGGAGAACCTCCTCATTTGTGGTGTGGTCTCTCCAGGAAATTCCTAGAAGCCTTCTATACGACCACATCTCGAAAGCCTCTAGTCTTCGTTTATCCCTTTTGGATAGGCACCATGTCTCGCAGCCGTACATCAAAATACTCCATACATATGTTTTGATGAGGAGTAGTCTCAGTTTCAGGTCTATGTTGTTTGATTCTATTATTTTTTATTTTTTATTAAATGCAAGTCTAGCCTGGTGTATACGGCTGTCGATGTCGCTCTTTGACCGTCCGTCCCACGTTATTTTACTGCCAAGGTAGACAAACTCCCTCGTGTTCCCCAATGGCACTCCTGACATAACTACTCCCATCCGATGCTGCACTCGGCCCACAGTTAGCAGTTTTGTTTTGTCTTTATTTATCTTCATATTGTAGTTATTTTGGAGAATGCTTTCCATAGTTGTTAAGGCCTCCTGCAGTTCTTCTTCATTTTCAGCAACCATAGCAATATCGTCAGCAAACCTTATCATATCCACCTTTTCACCGTGTATCCTTACACCTTTTTTGTGGCTCATTCTTTCTCGCAAGTCATCGATCGCACTTTGTATATAAGCGTTAAAGAGAAGAGGTGACAGAGCGCATCCCTGTCTTACCTATAATAATCTATAATCTAAGTTGCAAGGATATATTCATTTAAAGCTCTCAGATGTATGCCCACAAACCAACAAGTGTAGTTCGCGCTTACAAATGCTGAATGTGTACTTACAAATAAAATCCAAACCTCAAATGAACATAAGCCCCACAACTTTTGCCGACCTTCCCTGAAACAGGGGTGACATTGGCAAAGTGAACCATTTTTTACAGTATGGGTGGTCAGCCTCATACCAACCTATAAGTCAAGGAATATGAATAATAAATTACATTTAAATATAAAAAAGAACAAAACCTTACAAAGAAATCTATACAAAAAAAGTCTGAAATTTCCTATGCAAAAAATGTAGCAAATGAATACACCAACATTAGAAATCAACATTGCAGATTAGCCGCCACTCTACCCCTTGTCTTATATTAGCTTCCTTTGTGTCATCGTCACATCTGATTATGGCGGTCTCATTCTTGTATAGCACCTGGATTATACGTCTATCTCTGTATTTGATATCAATTTTCTTCAAAGTCTCGAAGAGTTTTCTCCATTCTACTTTGTCAAAGGCTTTTTCCAGGTCTATAAATGCGATGAACGTGTTTTGGTTTCTTTTTATTCTCTTTTCTAGTAGCATTCGTAAAGACAGTATTGCTTCTCTGGTTCCTACACCTCTTCTGAAGCCACATTGGTCTCTGGAAAGAATGCTCTCTACTTTTGGTTCAATTCTCTTCAGAATGATATTAGTCAATATTTTTGAGGCATGGGATATTAGGCTGAGAGTTCTGTGCTGTTCACACTTTGTCGTACCTGCCTTCTTATTTCAACACCACCCAAGACAGCGATATACCTGGAAATCCCCTGGAGATCGACAAAGACTGCAAATAGATTACATAATGGTTAGATATAGGTTTAAAAACCAAATAAAAGACTGTAGAAGTTATCCCGGCCCCGATATAGATAGTGATCATAATATGGTAATGGCCAAAAGTCTTCTAAAACTGAAAAAAATAAAAAATAAAAATAATTTCAAATGGGATACAAAACTATTAGAGATAAAAGAAGTCAATGACACTTTTAGAGAAAAGACACAAGAATGCCACCTAATGGAAGAGGAGAATGTGAATACGATCTGGGAAGAGATAAAGTCGAAGATAAAAACTACGGCAGAGGAAATTGTAGGCAAGGAAAGACCCCAAGCAAGGAAGGAATGGATACGCAACGCAACTAAGCTACACATATAGTGTAACTTCTTGCCTGCGTTATCTCCGAAGGGGTCGCATGTGGCGCTTCGGGACCTATTTATTTTTACAGGTAAGGGGGCCGGCCTCACACCAACCACTTTCAGTTGAAGTGGGGGTTTCCCAGCTGTCGGAGGGGCTGGTTCTCATTTCTTGTAAAGGCTGAGTAAACCTTTAAGATTGAACCCTTGCTCTCGGCATGGAATGCAAGCATTCTACCAATTGAGTTATCGACCTTTTTACGAGCTTGATCGTCGTCGCTACAAAGCGCCAATTCTCAAGCAAGACCCAGTTGCTGTAAGGCTGGATGGACCTTTGGTGACCGGTCATTGGTAAAGGTTTTATGAATTTTTCAACCCGGCGAAGAGCAAATTTGAAAATATAAATGGTATATTTTTTGTGCTCCGCCGGGAATCGAACCCACAACCTTCCCATTCAGAGTCCGCAGTGTTACCACTGAGCTACGGACCAGTCTTCTGGATGGATAACTGATGAAATTCTAAATATGATAAAAGAAAGAAGAGAGCTCAAAAATGATACAAGAGCTGAATCACAAGAAAAATACAAAGTGCTAAGAAATAAAATAAACAGAAAGTCAAGAATTGCAAAAGAAACATACTACCAGAATAACTGCAAAAAGATAAATGAAGACCTCAAGAAAGGAAATGTAGAAAAAGCTCACGCTGCGGTGAAAGATTTCTTTGGGATGAGAATTGGAAAGGGCAATGCAATAGAAGGAGAAGACGGCAAAATTCTTTTCGAAAATGACCAAATAGGAGAGAGATGGAAAGGATATCTCGAAATGTTGTACAATGGCAAGGGTAATATTGACAGCGAAACATTGATAGAAAGAGAAAATGAGGTAGACGAGGACGATCTGGGAGATCCTATCATTAGAGAAGAGTTTGACCTCGCACTAAAAAAACTCAAAAACGGTAAAGCACCCGGAATCAATGACGTCCCAGCCGAACTAATTAAATCAGCAGGAAAAGGAACCACAGATGCCCTGTTTAGAATGATACAGACAATATATAAAACTGGAGAGATACCAGCGGACTTCGAGAAATGCCTAATTGTCACATTACCATGAAAAAAAGTGTTTGCTATTATTAATTTGTGTTTTTCGCAGAATTCGGTCAATCTGTTTCCTCTGTCATTTCTTGCACCTAGCCCAAAGGGCCCTACGCAAGTTCCTTCGCGTCCTTCTCCTACATTCCAATCTCCTAGGAGAATCAGATTTTCACCTGCTTTTATCTCTAAAATAAATTTATCTAGCGCACTGTATACATCCTCCACCTCTTCATCACTATGACTTGACTTTGGCATATATACTTGGATAATTACAGTGTCAGTGGGCTTAGTTCCTATTTTGACCAGAATAATTCTTCCGCTATATTGCACGTATCCCTTAACCCGTCTTCCCCACTCCTTGCACAGCACAACGCCAACTCCTCCTTGACCAGGTTTATCCTTTATGCATCCTGTGTGGATGATTCTGTAGTCACCACTCCAGAAATCTCCACAATTGGGCCATCTCATTTCTGGTATACCTAGGGCATTTAGGTTTACGTTGTGCATTTCTGCTTTCAGGTTATCCAGTTTGCTGTTTTGCAGTAATGTGCGGACATTCCACGTTGCCCATCTCGCTATTTCGTTCTTTGTACTTGACTTTGTATTTGACTTTGGTTTCACTACCGATTTTGTGTTTCTATAATCTCGAGTAGTCTCCACCCGGAGATCCGAACGGGGGACTGTTTTACCTCTGGAGAATTTTACTAGAGATTTAGTCATAATTGCTGGTTCTTGGGATGCCACTTGGGCCTTTAATGTGGTAGTTTCCCGTTTCTTTCCACATCCAAGGTGCTCGAGCGTATTGTCTCTAACCGGCTGGTATCTTATCTAAGTGATAACAACCTGATGCCGAGAAGGCAATCAGCCTATAGATAATATCATTCAACTGAAACAGGTTTGTTGACTGTGGTCTCAGATCTGATATCGGCAGTGGATTGCGGGAATCTTGCGCTCCTAGCTCTTCTGGACATGAGCGCGGCTTTTGACATCGTATGTCATGATATCTTGATAAAGAGGTTGGAGGATACGTACGGCTTGAGAGATAAGGCTCTGGCGTGGTTCACCTCCTATTTGGCGGATCGCAAGCAGGTTGTGCGTACTTGTGACTGTGTCTCACCTTCCTATTCGCTGATCTCCGGGGTGCCGCAGGGGTCTATACTGGGACCGATCCTGTTTATTGTATACACGGCCGACATTGAGAGCATAGTCGAGAAATGGAGCCTAACTACAAATGCATATGCAGATGACTGGCAGATTTACTTCAGTGTCGACCACACATGGCAGGAGCTCTCAGTAACAGGGTGGCAGCTTGCATTGCGGAGATCGGTGAATGGATGACAAACAATGGCCTAATCCTTAACATGGGTAAGACGGAAATTATGTGGGCGGCTACGTCCAGGCGTGATCATCTCCTGACAACACGCGCACCACTCCTCATTGGGGGACAGCGGATTCAGCCGTCGGATTCAGTGAGACTTCTAGGAGTCACACTGGATCGGAACCTCACAATGGGAGAGCAGTTGAATAACACGGTATCCTCCTCGTTTTTTGAACTTCGCCAGATAAAGGCAATCAGGAGATGTTTACCATCAGGGGCGGTCAAAACCCTGGTTAACGCTTTTGTGATGTCTCGGGTTGACTATTGCTCAACGCTGTATATAGGTCAGCCGAAAAAACAGTTCAGCCGGCTTCAATCTGTGCTGAGCTCTGCAGCAAGACTCATATTCGGAATGTCTAAATTTAACCATATTACTCCATTGTTGAAAGAACTGCATTGGCTTCGTTTTCCGGAGAGGGTGGTCTACCGTGTTTGTCTGATGGTTTACAAAGCTGTCAATGGTATGGCTCCTTCATACTTGTCTGACGTGTTTATTTATTTATTTGTAAAAACACCGACAGATCATTGACAATTTTTTCACAAATTAAACATAATAGCTTACATACTAGACATCAATGCACATGTTCTCACGTGCTGAGATAGATTTGAGACGCCAAACTCTCAGATCTGCGGAGTGTGGGGTGGTTGACTTAGTCCAGCCGTCACGTCAGACACGCACTAATTTTGGGGACCGTGCTTTCCGGTTTGCTGGCCCAATGGAGTGGAACAGACTACCACCTAATGTGAGGAAGGCAGAAACTGTTGGTGTCTTTAACCTTTTCGATTCTGAATTTATTTGCTACATACGCACCGCCAGAACGGAATACTTTTTTGAGGTTATTTTTTTTACACATAAATTGATTTCCTACCTTAATTGCTTGATATATATTTAAAATTTATGAAAAAGTATATTCATTAGTTATCCAGGAACACAAATCACAAACTTTCAACACATGTTTTCACTTGTTGTTTTATATAAAAACAAGTAAATCACAATAATATTATTAAAAAATATATATTATACGCACATTCAATAACTAGATTGTATATCCATTAATAATAATAATAATAATAATAATATCAGGCTAATTTATTTTAAATTACAAATGAAGAGAGCGCCGTTTTTGTGTGTGTCACACCTCAAGGGCCCTCTCCGATCATGGATAAGACTTTCTAAATAGGTGTGTCTTGAGTGCTCCGCGAAATACATCCATAGATTTGGAGTTCTTCACTCCGGGTGGCAGTCTGTTCCACTCCACCGGACCCGCAACACGGAAAGCGCGGTCTCCGAAATTTGTACGAATCTGACGGCGTGGCTGAACCAAATTGACTACTTCATCGCCCGCGGATCTGAGTGTCTGCCTCCTATAATGTTCCCCCCCCCTGTCGAAGAAGGGTGTCGGAGGAACAGACGAAGAGACTCAAAAAAAGAGAAGCACGAAAGGAAGCACGAAAGAGGGATTTTTACCTCCTAAGTTAGAGGTGGAGCGATCGAATGTGCAGGAAGAATACCCTGGAATCACCAGGATTCAAGTGCAACAAACCTTCTCTGAAGGAATAGCACTAGGCTGCTTCGATTCTTTTCCACCCTTCAGTTTCAGTTGCTGGAAGAGCAATCTACCCCTTCCGAGGTAGTAATTATTTTTGGCCAATTATTATGTGATCATCTAGCTAAGGGTAGGACTCCTCGTCGTGTGGAAGATAATGAAACAGAACGTTGTGTAATTTTTTGTTTTACCGTTTCAAAATCTACTTAAGTGGCAAACCCAAGTACTTTTTGGGAGGTGTACCCCTCATACATTTCTACCTTTTATAAGATTATAACGAGTATTGATTTTGCGTTTACGCGATCAAAGATGAGGTAGTATGAACTACAATTATTTTTAAGGCGACGAGATTTAAGCGTTATTAATTACGGAACGGTCTTAATGTGTGCAAGTTTAATTAATTGGAATATAAGGTAGTCGAAATTATTTTCAGATAAAAACATAAATGACGTAAAAATTGCGAGATGAAAGGCAGTTAGGTTTTAGTTTGTTAGTGAAAGTAATTACATGCAAGGCGATCTCTTCTTTGTTGTAATTCTTACCTTTGCGCGTCCACCTGTAAATTAATAGGTTCATGGCTTTTACAGCATCTTTCTATGACCACCGGTCATCTGAAAGGCACTGCAAAATGGACCTTTATTAGTTATTTCAAGGAAAGGATTCGAATACACGCGGCGTGAATCTAAGATTTCGACACCCTCGTCGATTAAATGACTCTAATTAATCATGGCAAATGGCCCCAACGGCCTTGTGAGTACCTCCTCCATCCCCTTGTACTCTACCCATCTTCTCCGTATGGTAATCTTTTGCTGCAAAAAAACCACGGGACAGGAAGGTTAGTCTGGATTGTGTGTGTTCAGCTACAAGTTACTGCAATAATGTTGACTCCAAGCAAACTCCAAGTATATATGATCAGAGATCATGGAACATTAATCCAGCTGAGTGAGCCCAGATCATTTCAGGAACTCTCGTCGCAATCAGAAGGTCAGGAACATATCCGGTTGTATTTGGCCAGAGGCCTGCTGCCAATTTTCAGGAACTTTGTTGTGATCGGGAACATATTATGACCAAGGTCACTCAGCGGTTTTCAAATTCAACTGCATTAAGTACATCTGCGTTATTCTTTGTGTATCTCGATATGAGATTGCAGGCATTTCGGCTTCAGCACATACTGCAGTTTGTTTGTTTATAATTTATTTATGAAATTTGTATTTTATTAGCTTGGCCAACCCCTAGTGTGATGGATGTGTAATGGTGTGTTTGGAATACATTTTCACCTTCAGATGGATTACTTTCAGGCCTTACTTATAGGTAATTCATGCAGCATGCAAATCCTTCATAATCATTCTTTCATTCTCACCACCCCAAGGAGAGCAGCATTCCGTAATGTGTAAGAGTGATTAGGTAATTCTGCATTGAATGTTATAGTTTTTCAGGAATTTTCCTGAAACTAGGGTCTTCCCGTGACTGTGAATGATTCAACACCAGACCCACATGTATAAACTACGACAAAAGGTCCCATCACCTTGAAACCTTGAGAGATATATTACTTGCTGGGACAACCGGTGCAGCCGCTATCCACAGATAGGAAAATTTCAGGAAGGACCGTTCGGTAAGGAGGCCACGAGGACAGCTGGTCACGGAAGACAATATATCTCGATTTCAAGTAAACCATACATTCTTAATTCAATATAATATTGCAGAATTCCGGCAAGAGAGAGAATCTAATTGGAGGCAAAATGTCAATAGTGGTGTGTGTGTGTGTGTGTTGTGTTAGTACATAAATAACAGCGACAGTAAATAATTACTTTGTCGAAAATAAGAAGAAAACCTCCCTCCGCTTAGTTAAGTAGGTGAATCTCTGAAATAAACCTATAATTAACAATTATGCATCGATCAGAAAATAAGTAGGAAAATCTTTCCCCCGCACAGGTAAGTCGATGAATCCCTGAAAGTAAATATGTATAACCAAGTACACAGCGATAAGAAACTCTGAAAGAAAACACCAACATAAAAATGAAATAAAGTAATATGTTCAATGAAATTTAGTTTTAGTTTAGTAGATTTTTAGTTAATCTGTTAGTATAATCAAAGAAAACTCAGCCCAGGAAAACAGCTCAGGAACAACTCTGTATTATACGTTAATAGTTATTTTAATTTTAAATAATGAAAGGCCGGATCCCAATAAGAAATATAACCACTGCACTTTTCACCCCACAATAATAATGCCAAATTAGATCAATAGAATTTCCGCGCTTAATGTTTATAAAAGTTATTATTTAAATTTCAAGTTCAATAGATGCGTATTCAAAGTTTCGTTGATTAACGTTCCTTTATTTATAAAATATTTTTATTATTCAGAAAATCAGAATGAGTATAATATTATTAAGCTTTGAAACAAAAGACACCCGTATCGGCCGCAAGCTGAAATCGAACTCCCGAATTTAATTTAATATTAAAGAACCGAAGTATATATTTTTAGATTTTTGAAGAGTAAGAAAAGAAAACACATGCGTATCGATCGCTAGCTGAAATCCAACTCCCCGTGTTTATTCAAATTAGGAAATGAAATTTAATTATTTTTAGTGTTTAGAGAAAACGAAAACCACATCTGTATCGACCGCAGTTCAAGATCGAAGTCCCCGAGTTTATTAAAAAATTAGAAAATCAGAATTTAATTATTTTTAGTGTTTAGAGAATCAAAACACATCCGTATCGATCGCCAGTCAAAATCTGAGTCCCCCATCCCTTACAACGTCAGGGGTGCATCTCTTCCCTCTCCTCCCCTTGAGATCTCCTTTCCTCCACCCCAAGATCTGCCGCAAGTCATAGCGATATAATTATTGGTTGAAAAAGAGAGAACTCTACACTCCTTACACCCATCTCAACAGGCAACATCATGTCAGTCAAATAAGGTGGAGCCAAGCCATTGATGGCTTTATATACCATCACACAAACACGGTAGACCACCCTCTCCGGGAAACGAAGCCAATGTAGTGTTTTTAACAGCGGAGTGATGTGAGCGAATTTGGGTATCCCGAATATGAGTCTTGCTGCCGAATTCAACACAGATTGAAAGCGATTGAACTGCTTCTTTGGCTGACCACTATAAAGCGTCGAACAATAGTCAATCCGAGACACCACAAACGCGCTCACTAGGGTCTTGACTGCATCTGACGGTAAACACTTTCTAATAGCCTTAATTTGGCGTAGTGAAAAAAAAGAAGAAGCTATTGTGGCATCTATTTGCCTCTCCAGTGTCAGATTCCGATCCAGTAAGACTCCTAGAAGTCTCACTGAATCAGAAGGCTGGATTAGCTTACCTCCTATGGAGAGTGGTACTCCGTTCACTAATAGGTGATCACGCCTAGATGTGACTGCCCACATTATCTCCATCTTATCCATGTTCAAGATTAGGCCATTGTTCACCATCCACCCACCGACCTCCGCGATACACCCAGAGACCCTGCAACTGAGGTCCTCAGCCATGTCTGGCCGACAGTGAGAGTATATTTGCCAGTCATCTGCATATGAGTGTGAGATGAGGCCCTATTTTTTAACAATACTCTCAATGTCAGCAGTATACAAAATAAAAAGGATCGGACCCAACACAGAGCCCTGTGGGACTCCAGAAGACAGCGAGTAGGTAGGTGAGACACCGTCACAAACACGCACCGCCTGCCTGCGTTCCACCAGATAGGAGGAGAACCACGCCAAAGCCCCGTTGGTCAAACCGTAAGACACCTCCAACCTCTCAATAAGGATCGAGTGATTTACTGTGTCGAATGCCGCACTCATGTCAAGAAGCGCCAGTAGAGCCAGATCACCACACTCTATAGCAGATACCATATCCGATACAAGCTTGAGCATACCGGTTTCTGTTGAATGAAACTTTCGGTATGCAGATTGCCTCCTCGGCATTAAGCTATTTGCATCCAGATAGGATACCAACCGCCGCGAGATAATCCGCTCCAGCACCTTTGACAAGAATGGCAGATTCGACACAGGTCTAAAATTTGAGGGTTCACCAGGATCCAATTGTGGCTTTTTTAGGATTGGCGTGATGTGGGCTACCTTCAAAGACGGAGGAACAGTAGCATCCATCAGGCATCCATTGATAACCTTAACAATAAATGGAGCCAGCTGTGAAATGCATTCTTTGAGCACCCAGACCGGTACAGGGTCAAGGTCACACTGCTTGTTCGGCGATCCTACCACGATCTGACACACCTCATCGATGTTAGTTGTATCAAGCACATCGAGTCGCGAAGCACTTCTAACCCTTGAGACAGAAGTACCCTCGACCCGAGAAGAGCGCAACTGAGGTATTTTATTTTCGAAATACGTGGCAAAATCACAAGCAGTCGACGTCGAACCTACACCAGCCCGAGTGCTCCCAGACAAGCTCTCCAGAAGTTTCCACACCTGCTGAGGAGATTTTGCCTCAGCAATCTTTGTACAATAAAAATCGGATTTCTTCTGGAGAATAGCAGACCTGTACATACCCTGAGCGTCAATCCATAATTGCCTAGTGCTACCTGGCTTACCGTTCTTAAAATTCGCTCTAGTTTTCGCATATTGCGTTTCAGCATACGGCATTCATTGTCAAACCAGATAGCACTGTTCCGTACTTTGACTATTTTACATTTTATCGGAGCATGCAGACCGATCAATTTCTTCAAGGTTTTATTATACAAGTCTACTAGCTCATCCGGTTGCATCGAGACATAGGTTTCCGGACAGCAGACAGGCGACACAGAGAGATCTTTTTGAAAGATCTCAAGATCGAACCCATTCCAGCACCTAGAGGTTATCCTCTTATAAACCGGAATAGGCCGTCCCACATTAAGGCTAGATGTCACCAATCTATGGTCCGACAAACCTATATCTACTACCTTCGTCTCTGAAGGTGCGTCCTCCTCTCTGGCTATAACTACATCCAGCAGGCCACCCGCATCATGAGTTGGTGCACCGACCCACTGTCTGCAGCCATAATCCGCTAACAAGGCGGTGAGAGCCACACTGTTTGTGTCGTCTCCGCGCTCAAGCCTGACGTTGACATCCCCGACTACCAGAAACATCTCATTGCGAGTCACCAGAGTCTCAAATAGTTCCCGAAACTCCCTGAAAAATTCAGCCGTTACAGGCTTGGAGCCCGGGCGATAGACTACAGCAACAGTGAGAGCCGCACTCGAAGACACACGACACACAAGGCACTCAAAAGACTTTGTGGGGAAAATTTTAATCTTCTCCACACGAAATCCCGAACGCACCAACAAGACAACACCGCCGTGATTGGACCAAGAGATGCTCTCTGTTCCTTTTCCACGGCGCGGCCTTGCCCGTGCTTCCTCTAGCGTCGCGTATCCTAGCGCGCGCAATGCCCTCAGTGAGGCCGAGTCGTGACTCTCATGCCATGTCTTCGACAGTGCAAGGATGTCAAGGTCATGACTTTTACATACATCATTAATCTCGCAAATTTTATTGGCTATGGAACGTGCATTCCAGCATCCCAATTTGACCTTCCTCTCCAGAGTTTCCTGATGTCTTCCTCCGCTGCCTGTCGGCAGGGAGCTTGAGGATGGAGGTCTCACTGAAGGCTGGTCCCTGGTAGCACGCTCCTCAGCAGTGTCCAATGCTGATAATAGAAGCGGCGCAAATTAGGTTTTAAACAATTTATTTACTCACTTAAATACTCGTCACTAAAGAAAAAAATATATTAGTTATTTTACAAAAAAACAAAAAACTTAAACAGTTATACCTATCTGAATAGAGTATACTTGCCTGGATTTTGTTTATAAACATTGGTACACACTCGCGGGACGAGAGATCGAGCTGTTCTGACGAAATATTTGAGAAAGAATATTTTCAAAATATGTATAATATGAGATTATATTAGTGTACCTATAATGTAAGCAACAAAAAAGTTTGAAAAATTTGAACACCGATGTCAGGGGATGCTTTAAACTTCGATGACATGCATAGATGCCAGCCGCACTGTATGCAAGTTACGTCATGACATCTATGCATGCCAGCCGCACTGTATGCAAGTTACGTCATGACATCTATGCATGCCAGCCGCACTGTATGCAAGTTACGTCATGACATCTATGCATGCCAGCCGCACTGTATGCAAGTTACGTCATGACATCTATGCATGCCAGCCGCAGCCAAAGGGTTAAAGGAGCACTAAAGACGCATCTTTACAAAAAATCTTATCCGTGATTTGAGAGGGCCCTTGAGGTGTGACACACAAAAACGGCGCTCTTCAATTATGTGTACCTTATAAATAAATTATCCTTGTGTATATATATATATATACTGTAAAAAATGGTTCACTTTGCCAATGTCACCCCTGTTTCAGGGAATGTCGGCAAGAGTTGCAGGGCTTATGTTCATTTTTTTTTTATTTTTTTTAATTTTCCTTGATTATCTTAAGAGGGTGCTAGGAAATTTCTCGAAAACACAGTTTTTGACGTGGTTTTTTTTCAATAAATATGGACAAATATAAATTTTTGATAACTTTAAGTGTTAGTTAAACATTTCATTTGCAATATGCATCAAATAATATATGTCTATAAACGCTTTTATTACTTGAAAAAATATAAATTACGAACACCTTCTTGCGGTAAGTGGAAAACATACAATTTTTGAACCAGTTTTTCTGTAAATTGGTGGTGTTTTGAAATCTAAAAAAAAATTACAAATATACTTTATATCCTGTTTTAGTTCGTGGTGTGATTTAAAATGTGATTCAGATGAAGAAAACTGAATTAAAAAAAAAAATCTAGAAGCAAAAACGGACAAAAAAGTGTACATTGTATCTTCGAATAAAGTCTCAAAAAATGGTTATTTGTGCCCAATTATTTTCAAATATTGAACAATATAATCTTGAGCTTAGTTGTATTTTTTTTCAAATTTTTAATTTCACAAGATGTATTTTTTATTATTATTTTACAAATGGCTTTTAAATGCGAGATTCGCGGCGCAAATCCGCAGACCGCCTCCGAGGCCCACAGAGGACGGAGCTGCGTCACTTTTTTTTTTTAGCTAAAACTCGCTCATAAAAAACTCGGCAAGTGATATGCAACATTTTCGAAGCGAGCACATTTTACGATTTTCCATGTTACATTTTTACAAAAATATTATTTTTTGCAATCAAAAATTTCTTAATAATACATTCCTTGACTTATAGGTTGGTATGAAGCTGACCACCCATACTGTACAAAGATGGTTAACTTTGCTAATGTCACCCCTGTTTCTGGGAAGGTCGAAAAAAGTTGCAGGGCTTATGTTCAACTACTATGTGTGTGCTTGTGGGAATGTATTTAATATGAATCTGAAATGATATATATCTTTGCAACTTTAATTTAGATTAAGACTTTGATACTTAACTTAGAAATTTATTATTACTATTTTAGAAATAATCGGTCGACATTCTACTTCCTACGGATTTTACGCTAAAAAATAATTTTAGTCATCAAGAAAGCGAAATTGCGAGAAAGGAAACGCAATTTTACAGTATGTAAAAACTAAATATTTACCTATTTATCCTTGACTTATAGGTTGTTATGCGGCTGACCACCCATAATATAAAAATTGGTTCACTTTGCCAATGTCACCCCTGTTTCAGGGAAGGACGGCAAGAGTTGCAAGGCTTATGTTCATTTGAGATTGGGTTTTTATATTATAGGTCCACATGCGGCATGTGTTAGCGCGAAATTATACATATCTGCTTGTGGGAATGCATTTAGTATAAATCTTAAATGATATATATATTTGCAGCTTAGATTAGATTAGATTAGATTAGATTACTAAGAAATTCTGCGTGTATGCACTATATTGACCACTTTTTTCATAAAATTCCTTGGAACCTTCACATATCCATAACATCTGTAGTTACGCTTACGAGTAACTAAAAACTTGTTTTTTTTTTATTTAATGTTTTTCAAAGTTCTAATGAATTAATAAAGTGGAAATACACAAACCATTACCAAGACCCGTCACCAAAGTTCATCCAGCCCTACAGCAACTTGGTCTTGATTGAGAATCGACGCTTTCTTTAGCGACGACCAAGCTCGCTGGGGGCTCTTGGGGTGTGATTTACACAAAAACAGCGCTCGCAAAAATCATCCTGATATTATTATTACTAAAAATATAATTTGCGAAACTATTGATTTATTGTTGAACATTTTTAGTTTTGTTGTTGAAGGATGGAAAACGTTGAGTCTATCTGACCGGCATAAAAAAATGGCTGCCAAAAAGTGTACTGCAAGCTACTATGAGTAATAACATAGAGGAGCGGAAACTAACGTGCTGATTTGATACATACTGCAGTTGTCATAAGAATAAAATTCTTCACAATCTGAGCTAAGAATAAGCGTAAAATTCGTAATGTGAGAGTTGTTTTAAATATTTTTGAAATCAATTTCCTGTTTTCATAAGACACATTGGTCCAGTACCTACACATGCAAAAATTGCTCATGTAAAATTAGCTTAATGGTCTCTACGGCAAACAAGAACAAAGGCAGCGACATGCTACCACTTGCGTTTCTCTCCTGTCACACGTTGCAGTGGTTATAATGTGATAAAGTTAAAATATGAAATATGAAATGAAAAGTGATAAAGTTAAAATATGAAATATTGCCACGACTTTGGCGATCACAATATTTATAACGTGTGTTATCTGTCAACTCTAGTTATTTCCGGTCTAGTCGGCAGCCGTTATTTGAAATGGCACCAACATTCAAGATTTTTTTTTCGTTGTGCCGAGTTTTTTGTACACATGGAAATGCAACTGTGAAGTTCTTTGTTATTTTTATTACTAATGAAATGCAACTGTGAAGTTCTTTGTTATTTTTATTACTAATGACCATTTTCGTAAGTAAGTTGAGACATATATATATATGTCTTTTTTGGTTAAAATAATTTGTAGTCCACAGATATTATAAGTTAATATACGTACCTTTCAAAAACTACAAAATAAGAGCTCCGAGTGCGCGGCTGTGGCATAGATAGGTATTAAGCGAACGCAGATTTTAAAATTAAAAATTTTCGAGAGCGCTCTTAAGAGGAAACAAAAGGGCCGTTACGCCATACAAACGTTTTCCCCTGTTTTCTCCCTGGATAATGTTAGTAGAGCAATCATTTTTGTCTCAAAAATCAATGACTACTATTGGCATGTCCCTCGGTTTTCTTTTTTTTCATAAATTAATTATTAAAAGAGATATAAACATTCAAAAACCCATAAAATTTGTCAGATTTTTCGCTGTGTTTAAACATCCAGAAAACAAAATTGTCTAAATTATATAAAAAAAGGAAAACATAGAAACACGGCCAAAGTCTATCTTTATTTATTAAAGAAAAAAATTAGTTAAATCGGTCAAGTTTTGGAGAAGGGAACAGGGGATTACGAAACGTTGATTTTGTGTAATTTTAATAGGTATTTTTGGTCCAAGCTGCAGTTGTCCCTATCGCGCTTTGCGGGGGGAGGCTTGAGGTTGGGGACGGGCGGACTAATGCGTATACAGACAAAGGAAGAAAAAGCAATAATAATTGCTGCGAAAATAAGGAGATATTCCATTATACACTTTTTTATTGCTTCCTTTGACCAGGGCCGGCTGGCAAAAATCTTTTGGTGTCAATTTTTTTATTTAATTTTTTTGATACAGAAAAAACTATTCAATAAATTGAGCTCAAACTGACTTTTGAAGAAAACGAAAGATTTGATAAAAACAAGTCCATTCATTTCAACATCAAAATGTGCGTCACTAGGTATATGTGATATCTGTTAAAAAAAACATGCAAAAGTCTGAATCCAAACACGAATTACATATAAGCAGAAATCTCGAAAAATTGGGATTTGATTTTTACTTTCTTGCTCCCGGTACGGAGTAAAGAAAGTTTTGTTTTGGCGAGAAAAAAAAAATCGAGATTTTCACGGAAATGAGTTGTCCTGGTGCAGGACATGCCAAAAAACACTATCTTGCAGCAAAAACGTCCGGCTGTATGTGTGTGTGTGTGTGTGTGTGTGTGAATTTTTTTTTTTTAATAATTCTAAAAAGACATTATAATGCAAAAAAAACAGCTATTTTAAAACTTTTATAGATGGTTTTAATAAATATCTGTAATTGTTCATTCAACATTTTTTGTTATTTCTAATATTTAAGATGGCTCCCGAGCACCTAAAAACTTAAAATGAGATTTTCTCAAAAACGGCTCCAACGATTTTCGTTAAATTTTCTGTGTAGTCATTGCTTTATTAGTTCTACCAGACAGTTATAAACATTTTTTCCAAAAAAGTCATTTTTTGTGGGTTGCCATATAAAAAAAGCAATCGTTTGCGAATATCTCGGAACACCATTGGTTAAACAAAAAACGATGCATTGCAATTTTACACATTACAATAATACCTATAATAATCAATTATTATTTTTCCAGAAAAACAAAAAAAAATGGTAGTCTCTATACAAACTTATTATTTTCATACAAATTTGTTTGTAAGGCCTTCATACTACAATCTACATGGATTGCTTTATTTCATACTGAAATAACACATGGCTGGCTGGCACATCATTTTAGCTTTACACACACTTTTTGTGGTTTCGTTGATGCAAGAAAGTCGAGTGCAGTTCTCTGTACAATTTATTGTTATTGTTTTCAGTATATTCCTTCTGTGGTATACACTCGTGACGTGACACGTAGTCGATAATTAATTTATCGATATCCTAGTGTTGTTCATTGATATCGATATTTCCAGTTAGAATATTTTGCATGAAGTATATTTTTAGCACAATATTGTGCTGTTCGATTGTTGGAAGGTAATAAAAAAAGTGTTACTAATAAACATTTTCTTGAATTTTTTTATTGAAATACTAAAATCACACGAATATTAATAATATTGTAAATAAATCTAAAGTTGGGTGTAAAAATCACTTCTTCTTCTTATCGTGTGGTTAGTGATGTTACCTGATGTTAGAGTTGTTCAAGCCGCCCGTGGGCCTCTAACATCGATTGTCATCTAAATAGACTGGCAAGTAAATTAGAACAGCCGGGATCACCTGCGCGGGTACTTGTCGAGGGGAGGGGGGAGGGGCAGTGTGGCACGCATACATTGACAGCCTCACTCACACATCGATAGCTCGATTGTGCGGGCAATGCGAGACAGCAACAGATTTTACAAATACCTATTTTTCAATTCTGTAGCCCTTGAGGTTTCCTCTTAATATTTTTAACAATACATACATGTATTTATTTGTTCCCGCAAAGCCGAGGCTTGTCTGCAGGTTACATTACATATTTGTTTCTTAAACCCTTATACATTTACCTTTAAGTGGATCTTAATGTTTTTTTTAAATCTATTTATATTTTTTTTCTTCATTTATACTTTTTGGATGCTGATTAAATAATTTAACACATGCCAATGTTCTTTTCCCGTAGTAGTTTACCTGCCGAGGCTCCCTCAGCCGCTGTGCCGAAACTAGTCTTGTCTCAATCGGGTGTGATATTTTTATTTTGTGCCCATCGTCAAGAAAATGATCCGTCATTATTTTGTATTTGCATAGATTTTCCACCGATAAGACGTTGACATAGTTAAATAACATATTGTGATTATCTTTTGCTTCTTTTTTTATTTCTTTTGGAACTATGCATTTTAATATTCTGATTTGTATGTTCAAGATCCTGTCAATATATGATTTAAAGTTTGGATTTTTGGTTTGGGTTTTTGAGGTTTGGATTTTATTTGTAAGTACACAATCAGCATTTATAAGCGCGAACTACACGTGTTTGTTTGTGGGCATACATCTGAGAGCTTTGAATGAATATATCCTTGCAACTTAGATTATAGATTATAGATATAATACATAATAAAAAATCTTATTTAAACAAAGACTTGACTGATAGGTTGGTACGAGGCTGACCACCCGTGCTGTAAAAATCGGTTCACTTTTGCCAATGCCACCCCGGTTTAGGGAACGGCGGCAGGAGTTGCAAGGTTTATGTCCATGTGAGGTTTTCTTTATTTGTATGCACACATGCAGAATGTGTAGGCGCGAACCTACATGTGCCTGTCTGTGGGCATGCATTTCATATGAGCCTTAAATGCTTACATATCCTTGCAGCTTAGATTATAGATTATAGATTATTATAGAGCGCCGTTTTTGTGTGTGTCACACCTCAAGGGCTGGATAAGACTTCTTATAAGGTGTGTCGTAAGATCTCCCCAAAACTCACACACAGATTTGGAATTCCTCACTCTGGGTGGCAGTCTGTTCCATACATAGTTGCTTCAATAAAAAGTATCTTAAGTTTATTTTATTTTGCAGAGATGTAATTACCATGCAACTAAGGTACACTTAAGGGTATACGAGACTTTAAGAAGTTTATTAATATCGGGACTAAAGAACCTCTTTAATTGTTTTATGAAACTAAAATTGTAATTTTATGTCAAATAACTTTGACTGATCATGGGCAGATGTCGTTGCTGAAGTATATAACTTAATGTTCTTACTCAAGCATTACGTTTCATAAAAAAATTATGTAAATTTTCTTGACGCTCTTAGCGAGCGTTTTAGTTTTTATAAACTTGTGTTTAAACGCTATTGTTGAGTATATACGACTGCATGGCTCATACAGTAAGTTATGCATCAAAAATTGCAAAAAGAACAGATTTGACATAAGTATTATTCTATGTTAAAATTATTTAACTTTTTTTGCATCTTGACTCCACACGTAGGACGTGTGACCAGAGCATGTTTTGTCATTATAACAAAGGCGTGTAAAAGTACAGTTTCGTCTATCTCACACATCCATGGATATTTTTTTCATATATCGCACGCTTCTAATTAAAGAACAATAAGTCAAAAAATAAGAATGATGGGAAATTACGTGTGATGTTTTGTATGTTTGACTTGTTGCACTAATGTACAAAAAACCGGTAAAACAGCCTTTTTTTCTCAAAATATAAGAAATTAATCTAAAAGTAGATTTCAACCTTTAAGGTTATACGAGAGCTTAAGAAGATTATTAATATCGGGACTAAAGAACCTCTTTAATTGTTTTATGAAACTAAAATCGTAATTTTATGTCAAATAACTTTGACTCACCATGATTAGATGGCGTTACTCCCCAGCGATTTAGTTTTTATAAACTTTTGGATAAACGCTATGGTTAGGTAAACGCTTTTAGAATTCACCGGTAGGGCTTAGAAACTTTTCTTAGCCATTTTGTGTTTCTTTTTTATAATATATCAAAAAAATCCTGACTTTCATTAAAAGCAATAAGTTGTACATTTTTTAAATAAAAGTATTTACTTTATTTCGAAATAAATTAATTTATTATTTGTTACACATTTCATTTTTCACAAAAATGTATAGAAAGTAACACAACGCTCCTTGAGAGCGTTTTACTTTTTATATAATTAATTGTGAATCTTCAGATAAAAGATTCAGCACACATAATAGTGTTGTATGAGTGTTGTACACAAACTATAACAATTTATTGCATCTTGAATACAAACACGGATTTGTGTGCAGAGCATTATTTTTATTTACCAGTGCGACGTTCTGCTGTTCTGCCCTGCTTACCAAAAAGGAAGTATCTGCAAAATATTTGTTTTGAGATAATCTACTTCAAACTTGAGTTTGTTTGGCTAACTTATTTAAATTTAAAGATTTCAGTTTCAATTTTTTACCATGGTTTTTGTGAGTGACCTTTTACGTATAACTATTAAAAAATATGAAAATAAATTAACAATTCATAAAATTATAACACTTACTGCTTTTTGGTTATAAGAAAAACTAAGCATAAAAGCAGTAAGTGACAGATACTACCTACTTTTTTTCTTAGCAAATGTACAATTAACCCATCGGCATATCAGCCGCCAAGATATGGCGCCTGATAATATTTCACGCTAAAATACCGGCCGCCAAACGCTGGCGGTTTTAGCCACTCCCCCGCCTGTGTGTAGTTCATATTATACAGTTGCTTTTTTCTGTGACATCTACATGTCAATACAGAAAACTTTTGTAAAGCATTGGTTGTATTTTTAAACTTATTTACGGAATTAGGCAATAGATGTCCCTATGAGGAACAAATTAGCCCTTTGATTTTAAAACTTATTTACGGAATTCGACGATAGATATCACTGTGAGAGCCAACTAAAGTCAGTCAAAATTCAAATTTTTACTTCGCAGTCGTAATGTTTTATGGAGTTTTTTTTTGAGTTTTATCGACAATTTATCACATATCTGATCTAGACACTCGAGTGATTACGTGCGTAATAATTATTAGTACCGTATTAATTGGTAAAACGGCAATAGTTGTAGTTTTTTGAAACAGTTTATTATTGTAGCTTGTTCGGACTCTGTTATATTGCATATTTTTGCTGACTAATGCCGTTTATTGCTATTTTATATATCCTGTACATGGACTTTTATGGCCATCAGTACAACAAAACAAAAAAATAAATAAATAAAATAATAACAAGTCAGTTGAATTTGAACACTTTTGGCGCTTCAAAAGTACGTGTCGCGGTGAGCGTTCTGATTGGTTCAACTAACTTTTACCACAAAAAATCAAACTGTTTAGTGCGCGTTACCCTTTTCTGGATAGATTATTTCTGAGGAAGTAAGTTTAGCGCGCCACAGTTTAACAAGCCATGACACACCCCACCGGGCGGGGCCACTTTTGTGATTTCGGGGATAAAATAAATTAGTATATTTTTGTGCACACTTTTTTCAAAATAACGGTATGCGGATGGGTTAAAGAGGCAGTAAGTGCTTTATTTCTGCTTAAAGTGATTTTTATAGCAATGAAACAAAGCAGGTTAACTTAAATAATTTACTTATCTAATCTAAGCTGCAGAGATTTATATCAATTTTAATCTAATCTAATGTAAGTTGCAAAGATATGTTACATTGGAGATTCACATTACATGCATTCTCACAACCAGACACGTACAAGTTTGCGCTTGCACATGCCTCATGTGAACCTACAACATAAAAACCAAATCTCAAATGGACATACACCCTGCAACTCTTGCCGTCCTTCCCTGAGACAGGGGTGATATTGGCAAATTGAACCATTTTTACAGCATGGGTGGTCAGCCGCATACCAACCTATAAGTCAAGGAACATACACGACAATTTAAATCAATAAATAATCATTTCTATGGACATCAAAACTAAAACAAATTCCAATTTTATAAACCCAAGCCGCCAACATTACAGATCAACCGCCATTTCTATCTTTCCTTACATACTTCTTTCATTTCCTCCAGTCTTTGGTAAAGGTTTATGAATTTTTCATCTCAGCGAAGAGCAAATTTGAAAATATAAATGGTATATTTTTTGTGCTCCGCCGGGATTCGAACCCACGCCCTTCCATTCTTGCCACATATACTTTCTTCGTCAGTCTTTCCTCATTCATTCTCTCCACATGCTCAAACCATCGAGTATGTAGTAGTTATGTAATATTATATAGAAAGAAGTACTTAAGCAAAATATTTTTTTTTTTGAGATACGAGGTTTTGAAAGTAAGGCGACGATATTCTGACACCGCGAAATAATTTATGTTTTGCCAATGAATCATTCTAGTGGAATACCTGTATATACGTATTTTACTAAACCACAGCCACTCGTGCATTTCCGTCGATATACGAAGATATACGAGTATACCCGAAGTGTAAAATTCTCGTAACTATAGGAAATAGACCGCATGCGAAAAATGTATCGAATCTTAAACAGCATCTCGAGCTGGCGTTTTGGTTTTCATGCGTTTTTGTACCTGTTTGGTCCAGTTTTAACGTAAACGCTTGAACTCCGTTACACTTAAATTTTGGACTCATAATTTTTTGGTCAAAAACGGAGGAGATATTATATTTAAAGCCAGTTCACGAATCCGCCACAGTTTATCCGTGGCGCCAAAGACTGGATCATTTTTTGTATGAAAATCTTTCTTTTTCCATTATTAATTATAAATTAGAGGAGAAAAAATAAAACAAGTAATGCATTGAAAACATAAAAATTATCTCTTCAAATCCTAAAAGGAAAATAAACCATCAAAAGACGAATTTAGCTACAATATCGTATGCAAAATTTGGGTACTTTTTAAATAATCATAAAAAATCAATGAAAAGTAAAAAAAAACAACTAACAAGTAGAAAAAATAAAACTAATCAAAATGAATGTTTTGAAATAAAAAAAAGTTAGGATTTATTCATAAGAACAGTGGAAATCTCCATTTAAGGTATCTCCGTAAATAAAATTATTTTGAATTGGTATTTTATGGAAAAAAATACCTTATTTTATGTGTTAATTTAAACTGGAGATAAAATACTACCTTACCATTCAAAATATGGGTTATTTCGGTCATCAAAGTTGGGCGCGCTGACCTCTCAATCACCCTTAATTTTGAATAGCAATTACCATCACTTGAATTTACTTAACTTTTAGGAATAAACTCAGATTAAAGTTCTTTACAGATCACCGAAGTTAAGCTTCATTGGGTGCGGATACTACTTGGATGGGTGCCCGCTAGGTACACCGCGTGTTGTTGGCATTTCTTGGACCTCGACCGGTCCGTAGTCCAGTGGCAACACTTCGGAGTCGTAAATGGAAGGTTGTGGATTCGAATCCCAGCGGAGCACAAAAATATAACATTTATATTTCCAAAATGTACTCTTCGCTGGGTTGAAAAATTCATAAGCCTTTACCAAAGACCAATTTAACAACAACTGGGTCTTGTTTGAGAATTGGCGCTTTCTACAGCGACGACCAAGCTCGCAGGGGGTTCTTGAGGTGTTATACACACAAAAACAACGCTTACCAAATAAATCATCCTAATATTATTTATTCTTGTTAATGTATTCATATTCGTCCAAATTGAACGGCTGTCGCATTCCAGCTATTCTTTTCACATTTTTACTGCGTTTCTACATCAAAATCGATTTTCCCAATTTTGGAGTTATTGCTCTTTACCATCAAGCGTGCGATGCGTATCTTTTGTTTTTGTGTTTTTTTTATATTTTCAAAGTGTAGGTCCTAGTGATAGCAAACCAGTGTATTAAAACAAGTTTGACCATAAAAAATATTTTCGTTTTATTTATCATTTTTAATCTTCTTTTATATCTTATCAGTCCGTAGTGCAGTGGTAACACTTTGGACTCTGAATGGAAGGTTGTGGATTCAAATCCTAGCGGAGCACACAAAATATACCATTTATCCTTGTCGGTATATAACCAGTAAATATACCAGATCCTTGACTGATAGATTGGTTGATTTTAGATTTTGGTTTCAATTTGTAAATACACATGCAGCATTTGTAAGTGCGATCTTACAAGAGTGTATCTATAATCTATAATCTAAGCTGCAAGGATATGTAAACATTTAAGGCTCATATGAAATGCATGCCTACAGACAGGCACATGTAGGTTCGCGCCTACCATAGATTAATAATGCGCCTACACATTCTGCATGTGTGCATACAAATAAAGAAAATCTCACATGGACATAAACCTTGCAACTCCTGCCGCCGTTCCCTGAACCGGGGTGGCATTGGCAAAAGTGAACCAATTTTTACAGCACGGGTGGTCAGCCTCGTACCAACCTATCAGTCAAGGAGAATGCATGCTTGTGAGAATGCACTTTATATGAATCTTAAATGTTAACATACCTTTTCAACTTAGATTATAGATTGTGGTTATCAAGCGCAAAACTTTGCCAATTCACTTTGCCAATGTCACCCCTGTGTCAGGAAAGGTCGGCTAAAGTTGTAGGGCTTATATTCATTTGAGGTTTTTTTCATTTGTAAGTTCACATTCAGAATTTGTAAGCGCGAACTACACGTGTTTGTTTGTGGGCATACATTTGAGAGCTTTAAATGAATATATCCTTGCAACTTAGATTATAAATTATTATACAGCCTTTCAAATTTCTTCAAAATATACAGTAAAAAAGTACGAAAGTTTTATAATAATCTGTACCTAATCTATAGTAAAAAAAAAACGCAACTGAGCTACACATATAGTGTAACTTCTTGCCGCGTTATCCCCGAAGGGGTCGCATGTGGCGAGTTGAACCTATTTATTTTTACAGGTAAGGGGGCCGGCCTTACGCCAACCACTTCAGTTGAAGTGGAGGTTTCCCAGCTCCCGAGAGCGCTGGTACTCATTTCTTGTGAAGGCTGAGTAAACCTTGCCGGTATTTTATTTTGGGGTTTGAAATAAACACCGAAACGGGAAATCATTTCTGACACCCTCGATGGGATTCGAACCCGAGCTTTCGGCATGGAATGCAAGCACTCTACCACCTGAGCCATCGACCGGACTATATAGTGCAAAGATATATTGACATTCAAAATTCTTATCAAATGCATGCCCACAAACAGACACTTGTAAGTTCACACATACAAATGCTTAGTGTGAACTTACAATTAAAAATCAAAACCTCAAATGAACATAAGCCCTGCAACTTTTGCCGACCTTCCCTGGAACACGGGTGACATCGGCGAACTGAACCATTTTTTACAGTATGTGTGGTCAGCGCCATACCAGCCTATAAGTCAAGGTATGCATGTAATAAATAACATTCTAATCTAATCTTATCTAAATTGTAAAGATAATATGCAACATTGGGAGCTCACATTACATGCATTCTCACAACACGTTTAACACACAGAACCATTTTCTACAACTTGGGTGGTCAGCCGCATATCAACCTATAAGTCAACAAAATATACACAACAAATTACATTTAGAAATAAACATCGTGATACAAAGAATCTTGAAAATTTACAATTTTCAAAAAAGGTTTTTGATTTCTATAAGAATTTGGAAGCTCCCATAGAGTAATAGTAATAATACTATTATTATTGGTTTTCAAAGCGACGCGAAGCTGTGTCCAAGTATGAAAGTCAACGTTTTAACTGAGCCGCGGCGCATACAAATAATGTATCAAGGTTAAAGCAGCACCTCTCATGAGCGTCTCAGTGTCTAGACATTATAATAAAATACACAATGTTTTACGTTTAAAACACGATAACTCATGTGTCTGCATAGAGTTATATATTATACAATAAGTCAATGTCGCCTGTCTTTTCACATATGTAGTATGACATTTCACGTTTTAACTCAATCATAACGTAAACAAAAAACCTATTAGGTCTTATACAGCGCTTAAAGTTTGCGTCATAATTTTGAAGTATTTTGACAAAACGATTTATTCGAGTAAAAACGTTTAGTTTTATTTTCTACTTTGTAATTTGTAAAGCCAGCGAAATACATTTTGTTCTTTTCTGCCATGCTGAGTGAATAATTATTATTTACTAAGGTTCCCAGAGCGGCCGCATGGCGCTGAAATCAGTCAAAATTGTGTATGGAAATCTTTGTTTTTCCATTATTAAATATCAATTGGAGGAGAAAAAATAAAACAAGTAATGCATTGAAAACATAAAAAATATCACTTCAAATCCTAAAAGGAAAATAAACCATTAAAAGACGAATGTAGCTACAATATCGTATGCAAAATTTGGGTACTTTTTAAATAATCATAAAAAATCAAGGAAAAGTAAAAAAAAACAACTAACAAGTAGAAAAAATAAAACTAATCAAAATTAATGTTTTGAAATAAAAAAAAGTTAGG
Source organism: Agapetus fuscipes (assembly GCA_951799405.1). Lineage (NCBI taxonomy): Eukaryota > Metazoa > Arthropoda > Insecta > Trichoptera > Glossosomatidae > Agapetus > Agapetus fuscipes. The sequence continues at coordinate 3,479,562 of OX637353.1, read as the reverse complement.
ATTTATTCATAAGAACAGTGGAAATCTCCATTTAAGGTATCTCCGTAAATAAAATTATTTTGAATTGGTTTTTTATGGAAAAAAATACCTAATTTTATGTGTTAATTTAATGTGGAAAAAAATACTACCTTACCATTCAAAATACGGGCCATTTTGGTCATCAAAGTTGGGCGCGCTGAGCTCTCAATCACCCTTAAAGTGTAAATTCTTGCCGCGTTCCCTCCAAAGGGGTTGCATGTGGCAAGTGGTGCATATTATTTTTACAGGCAAGCGGGGCTGCCTTACGCCAACTGTTTCAGTTGAAATGGGGGTTTCCCAGCTTCCGAGGAAGCTGGTAATCATTTTCCCGGATGGGATTCGAACCCAAGCTCTCGACATGGATTGCAAACACTTTACCAACTGAGCTATGGACCAGACCACAGTGTTTGGAAATGCTGCAATTCAATTTTTAATTTTCACATATTTCAGATTTTACAGGTTGCCAAAATTCAAAACATGCACGCAGCCTCGTCCTCCCTCGTGGAAGCTGTCATTGATCATTCTGGTGCAGTGACTTCGCCGGGGAGCAGGGATGGCGCAGGGGCGGAGGCAGAGGGCTGGGAGGGGTCGGAGGACAGCAACCCGGAGGAAGAGGGGGGGAACAGCTTACCCAACAAAATAGCTGCCGTCAATGTGATGAAGGTGGAGCTGGAGCGACTGAAAAGTAACGTGACATGCTTGTGTTTGTTTAACTATATTGCTCTCTACTGCGAGTGGCAATTTTATTGGATTCAAATTGCAACCAAAATATTGCGACCTGCTGCACAATTATTAGATCCTTACATTTGAAATTGACATTTTGTATGGGAGGAACAAAAAGTATTTTTTTTTAAATATAATATATTTATTAAATCAAAGTATTTACCTTTGTACTTTTGCCATCTCATAGGTAGTTCATTGATCCCTTTACTAAAAAAAACATTCGGACGGCAATCAATACAATCTTTGAAGGCGGTTTGGACTGCCCAATCGGAGTTGAATTTATTCCCTTACATGAAGTTATCCAAATTTCGTAAAAAATGGTAATCTGTTGGAGCAAGGTCCGGGGAGTATGAAGGATGTCTTAGACATACCAATTGAAGCTCCTTTAATTTGGTAGCCGTCTGTTGTGCAGTGTGTGGTCTAGCATTGTCATGAAGCAGCAGTGGCCTAGAGCGATTGACCAGCCTCGGTTGTTTAACAGCTTTCTTTTCCATCATGGTTTGCAGTTGCTGACAATAGACATCTGCCGTAATCGTCTGACCAGATTTAAGAAAAGTGTAGTGAACGACAATGGCACTAGTCCACCAAACGCTCACAAGTAACTTTTTTTGAGTCAATTTTCGCTTGGGGCATGATTTGGCTGGTTCGGCAGGGTTCAACCATTGCGATGAGCGCTTCCGATTATCGTACAGGATCCATTTTTCATCACAAGTAATGATTCAATTTAAAATCCCTGCATTATTGTGCCGGTTGAGTAATGTAACGCAGCAGTCGATGCGCGTTTGTTGATTTGCTTCACTCAATTCCTGAGGTACCCACCTTTCAAGCTTTTTCACCTTTCCAATTTGTTCAAGTGAATTAAAACAGTTTATCACTAACTTCGCAGCCTACAGCTAACTTGGACGTTGTTTGCGATGGATCCGCTTCCACAATTCCTCATTATCAACTTTGGTCTCCGGCCGTCCACAAGGCTTGTTCTGCATGTCAAAATTTCCAGAACAAAAAAGGTTGGAACCAAAAACGCACTGTGTTTTCTTTTGCGACACCGTTGCCATACACATAAATAATCCTTCGAGCCGTTTCTGCAGCACTGGTGCCACGGTAGAACTCGTACTCGTAAAGAACGCGATATTTCAAGTTTTCCATTTTGTAAAATGAGTGACGCAAAGAAAAAAACAATTGAGGAACGAACAAATGAATTACAATTTTCAAATCACAAATACATGAGTAAAAAGCTGTGTAAATTTGAATTTGGAATTCCTAACCAAAGAGAAGATATTTGAGATCAAAGTGGCCAGTACGGCAAAACGCTGATTTCATATTTAAGGACCTAATATAAGTCAAGAAAAAATTGTTACAATATATATTGAAGAAGAAAATGAAAGTGGACACATTGATAAACTCACTATAATCTATAATCTAAGTTGCAAAGATATATTACATTTAAGATTCATATTACATGCATTCCCACCAGCAGACACGTGTAAGATTGCGCTTACACATGTATGACTAAGCTAAACATATAGAGTAACTTCTTGCCACATTCTCCCCAAAGGGGTTCTCAGCACTCGAGAGAGCTGGTACTCATATCTGGTGAAGGCTGAGTAAACCATGCCGGTATTTTATTTTGGGTTAAAAATAAACACCGAAACGGGAAATCATTTCTGACACCCTTTGTGGGATTCAAACCCGAGCTCTCGGTTTGGAATACAAACGCTCTACCAACTGAGCTATCGATCAGACTTGACCTATCGATAGAGCCATGTAAAAATCGCGTTACGAAATAAACGCGAAATAACGCGATTTGGGCTCTTTACCGCGAAATCTACAACTTTGAAGTGAATTCGCGAAATAACGACGAAATAGCCATAAATCTCTGCCAAGGACGTCATTTTACGGCAATCGTCACTACCGCGCCGTTCTAAATGCCACGACACATCTCAGACTTAGACTGCTGCATTCAAGCCAGGCGCCAAGTCACCGTCAGATCACTCGAGTTTGTTTCCGCCTGTGCCCCCCCCACAGCCCGAGCACCGGAGCTTGCTACGTCGACCACGCACGAGACATTCCGATCTAAAAATAGCCGGCCCGACCCGACCCGAACTGATAAAGGAATTTTCATTAAGTAGTTATTTGGGTCCAGTTCCTAACTTCCTGTCATGCCAATGTAAAAAAAATTTTTTTTTTTTTTTTTTACTTAGTCTATGTTGGGTTGGTACATTACCTACAGCTTAAAAAATAACCCCGCCAAAACGCGAAATTTCCATTTTTTAAAACGAAATGAGGATAAAAATAAAAACATTTCTGTAGGGCTCTACCTATCGACCAGGCACATGTGGTTTTTATAATTACACTAGCAGACTGACCGTGCTGCGCACGGTTGTCTGCTAGGCCCTTCGGGCAGAGTGAGTCTGGCTTCGCAATAATTTTTCCTCACACCTCCTTCATAGTAATTAAATGCTTTAAGAAGTAATTTGAAAAAAAATTGCGGTAAAAGGGTTATTTAGTTCTTTCATGTTCTGAGATTCTTGTATGAAGCATGAGGTATGAGGCTGACCTCCCATACCTAAAAAAATGTTCACTGAACGAATGTTTCTCTGTTCCTGAAAAGTTCGGCAAAATTGCAGGGCTTATGGTCAAGAGAGGCTGAAATTTTTATTTGTAATAATTACACATGCAGCGTTTGTAAGCGCAAACTCACTCATGTCTGCTTGGGGGCATCCATTCAATATGAATTATAAAATGTATGTATGCAACTTAGATTTATATTCTAAAATTAAAAACATCAAGTGCCACAATAGGGTATTTTCACATTTTTCTTTTTTTTGTGATTTAAATTCGTTTATGCTTTATTAGCCCAAAACTTCTTGAATTTTAATTTTAGTTGTATTTTTAGCAAAGTTATAAGCATTTTAAAATCGATTTTTGAATTTTCGCGCCTAAACGCTACTAGATGAAATTTTCTCGCGTGACGTCACGGTCTTGTAAACAACGCCGTGTCAACTGACAGCCCTCACATTCATGTAATTCAAACATCGCTTTTTACTGTTTACACCGTTGAGGCTGTTATTTTTCAACAAGTTTGTGTGTTTCTTTAAAAACATTTAATTTGTTTTTGTTGTTTTCATTTGTTTCTGTTGCCAACAACACATGTTAACAGAGTATGGAATGTCAATAAAAGAAAGTGACGTCAACATATGACGTCACAGCACCGGAAATAGAAAAAGCAGATCTCATATCCGTTTAAAAACTTGTCCAAATTTCTATATTTTCTTTTTTAAATATAAAATCGAAAAAAAATATTTTCGACTTCAAATCAACATATTATTATTTGATTTTTCGAAATCTATCAAAATATTATACTTTTTATCATATTCCTCACTATTGCAAATACCCTATTATATGTTAGCGTGAAAAGACATTTGCCAGCTTGTGGGTGTGCATTGTATTTGAATCATCAAAACTCTTTTTGCAATTAAAGATTACAAATTAAGATAACCGTTGTTTAAGGATTTTCCAAACCCAAATTCCTTGACCTAAGGGTTAGTATGAGGCTTACCACCCATATCGCATAAATGGGTTCACTTAACTAATGTTCCCCCTGTTTCTGAATAGGTCGGCAAAAGTTGCATGGCTTATGGTCATGAGAGGCTGAAATTTTTATTTGTAGTTACACATGCAGCATTTGTAAGCGCAAACTCACTCATGTCTGCTTGGGGGCATGCATTGAATATGAATTATAAAATGTATGTATGCAACTTAGATTTATATTCTAAAATTTAAAACATCAAGTGCCACAATTATATGTTAGCGTGAAAAGACATTTGCCAGCTTGTGGGTGTGCATTCAATTTGAATCATCAAATAACTTTTTTTGCAACTTTAGATTATAAATTAAATTTAACGTTGTTGAATCAAATTCCTTGACTTAAGGGTTAGTATGAGGCTTACCACCCATATCGCATAAATGGGTTCACTTAACTAATGTTCCCCCTGTTTCTGAAAAGGTCGGCAAAAGTTGCAGAGCTTATGTGCATTAGAGGCCTTCATTTTAATTTGTAAGTTCACATGCAGCATTTCTAAGCGGGAACTCACTCGTGTCTCCATGGAAGCATGCATTGAATATGAATTATAAAAGTTATTGTATCTGTGCAACTTAGATTATATATTCTAATAATATTTAAAAAAAATCAAGCGCCACAACTATAGGTTAGCGTGAAATGACATTTGCCAGTTTGTGGGCGTGCATTCAATTTGAATCATCAAATAACTTTTTTTGCAACTTTAGATTATAAATTATATTTAATGTTGTTGAAGGATTTTTAAACTCAAATCCTTGACGGATAGGGAATACCCTGAATAGCTTGAATACCCATATTGCAAAAAATTGTTCATTTGAAAAATGTTTCCCCTGTTTTTGAAAAGGTTGGCAAAAGTTGCAGGGCTTATGTTCATTAGAGGCCTTAATTTTAATTTGTAAGTTCACATGCAGCATTTATAAGTGCGAACCCACTCGTGTCTCCAGGGGGGCATGCATTGAATATGAATTATAAAAGTTATTGTATCTGTGCAACTTAGATTATATATTCTAATATTTATAAAAAATCAAGCGCCACAACTATATGTTAACGTGAAATGACATTTGCCAGTTTGTGGGCGTGCATTCAATTTGAATCATCAAATAACTTTTTTTGCAACTTTAGATTATAAATTAAATTTAACGTTGTTGAATCAAATTCCTTGACTTAAGGGTTAGTATGAGGCTTACCACCCATATGGCATAAATGGGTTCACTTAACAAATGTGTCCCCTGTTTCTGAAAAGGTCAGCAAAAGTTGCAGGGCTTATGGTCATGAGAGGCTAAAATTTTTATTTGTAAATACACATGCAGCATTTGTAAGCGCAAACTCACTCGTGTCTCCGTGGAGTAGTGCATTGAATATGAATTATAAATGTTAATGCGTCTATGCAACTTAGATTGTATATTATAATAATATTTTTTTTCAAAAAGATTTCTTCAAAATGGATTTATCTCTATCGCCGATCTGTTGTCCGGAAACCTACGTCTCAATGCACCCAGACACATTAGTTGGGCTGTACAATGACACCATGAAAAGTTTAATAAATCTGCATGCTCCCATTACAATCAAACATGTTAGGGAGCGGAATAGTGCTATCTGGTTTGATAGTGAATGCAGTGCGCTGAAACGCAAAATGCGACAAGCAGAGCGTAATTTCAGGAGCGGCAAGCCAGGTAGCACTAGAGAAATGTGGATAATTGCACAGGGTCTGTACAGGTCAGCTATCCTCCAGAAAAAGTCCCAGCATTATTGTACCATTATTGCTAGTGAAAAATGTCCACAGCGTTTATGGAGACTTCTGGAGAACGTGTCTGGTGGTGCCCGGGCCGGTGCGGGTCCGGTGACGACTGCTGGTGATCTCGCTGCTTACTTTCAAAGTAAAATACCGACCAGATATTCTCCCCTAGGGGTTAGTCCTGGTTCTCTGGGACTTTTGTGTAATTCACAGCTTGAAGTGCTTGGGCTGACCTCTATTGAAGAGGTGACGCGAGTTGTAGCGGGATCGCCAAATAAGCAGTGTGATCTGGATCCTGTGCCGACGTGGGTACTAAAAGAGTGCATTCTTTTAGTGGCTCCATTTATTGTTAGGTTTATCAATGGATGCCTAATGGATGCCACTATCCCCTCCTTTTTAAAGGAAGCGCAAATAACGCCAATATTAAAAAAGCCAAATCTCGATCCTAACGATCTCTCCAATTTCAGGCCGGTGTCAAACTTACCGTTTCTGTCTAAGGTACTGGAGCGCATTGTCTCTGATCGGCTGGTATCTTATCTGAGTGCTAACGATCTGATGCCTAAGAGGCAATCAGCCTATCGAAAATATCATTCGACTGAAACTGGCTTACTGACGGTGGTCTCAGATCTGATATCGGCAGTGGATTGCGGAGATCTTGCTCTCTTAGCGCTTCTGGACATGAGTGCGGCGTTTGACACCGTATGTCATGATATTCTGATAAGGAGGTTGGAGGGTTCGTACGGCTTGAGGGATAAGGCGCTGGCGTGGTTCTCCTCCTACTTGGCGGATCGCAAGCAGGTAGTGCGTACTTGTGACTGTGTCTCACCTTCCTATTCGCTGATCTCCGGGGTGCCGCAGGGGTCTGTACTGGGACCGATCCTGTTTATTTTATACACTGCTGACATTGAGAGTATAGTTGAGAAATGGGGCCTCATTACACATGCATATGCAGATGACTGGCAAATTTACTCTCAGTGTCAGCCACATATGGCACAAACTCTCAGTAACAGGGTGGCAGCTTGCATTGCGGAGATTGGTGAATGGATGACAAGCAATGGCCTAATCCTTAACATGGGTAAGACAGAAGTGATGTGGGCGGCTACAACCAGGCGTGATCATCTTTTGACAACTCGAGTACCACTCTCTATTGGGGGAGAGCTGATTCAGCCCTCCGACTCAGTCAGACTTCTAGGAGTCACACTGGATCGGAACCTCACAATGGGAGAGCAATTGAACTCGACTGTATCTTCCTCATTTTTTGAACTTCGCCAGATAAAGGCGATCAGGAGATGTTTACCGTCGGGAGCAGTCAAGACCCTGGTGAATGCCTTTGTGATGTCACGAGTTGACTATTGCTCAACGCTGTACATAGGTCAGCCGAAAAAGCAGTTCAACCGTCTTCAGTCTGTGCTGAATTCAGCGGCAAGACTCATATTCGGGATGTCTAAATTTACTCGCATTACTCCATTGTTAGGGAAACTGCATTGGCTTCGTTTTCCGGAGAGGGTGGTCTACCGTGTTTGTCTGATGGTGTATAAGGCTGTAAATGGTACAGCTCCTTCATATTTGGCTGACATGTTTACACCCGTTGAGAGGGATTTGAGGCGCCAAACGCTCAGATCTGCAGGGGATGGCGTGGTGGACTTGGTTCAGCCACACCGTCAGACACGCACTAATTTTGGGGACCGTGCTTTCCGGTTTGCGGGACCAATGGAGTGGAACAGACTGCCACCTAATGTGAGGAAGGCAAAGACTGTTGGTGTCTTTAAAGGAGCACTAAAGACACATCTTTACAAGAAATCTTATCCGTGATTTGAGAGGGCCCTTGAGGTGTGACACACACAAAAACGGCGCTCTTTAGTTATGTGTACATTAAAATAAATTATCCTTATATATATATATAATACTTAAAAAAAATTAAATGCCGCAATAAGTATGGTTTCATATAAAAAGTTGACCTAATCGATCGTCATTATTTCTAAAAAATACATGTTATAACTGGTTGAAGTATAATTTTGAAATAAATAAAGAATATAGGTAGGTACTCAACGGAATTCAACCGAAAAAGAATCGACTTGTATGGCAACTTTGAAGCGTATGTTGAAGTGTTGGCAATTTATTTGAAATTCGAATGTCAAAATGAGTTTTGTTTCTCGCATAGGTTTTACATAAAAAGGTGTTGTGATTGATCATGTTTATTTATTTAAAAAACAACAATTAAAAATCTATTAATGATGAGGAAGCATCGTTCCTTGACTTATAGGTTGTTATGCGGCTGACCACCCATAATATAAAAATTGGTTCACTTTGCCAATGTCACCCCTGTTTCAGGGAAGGACGGCAAGAGTTGCAAGGCTTATGTTCATTTGAGATTGGGTTTTTATATTGTAGGTCCACATGCGGCATGTGTTAGCGCGAAATTATACATATCTGCTTGTGGGAATGCATTTAGTATAAATCTTAAATGATATATATCTTTGCAGCTTAGATTAGATTAGATTAGAAGCACATCCCAAGTCCTGAACAATATTTGTTGTGAATATGACGTGCATCTGTTCAGGAGTTCTTCAGTTTGTCATCCATTAACGCACAATTATTTTGTATGGGGAGGCCGTTGAATTTTATATTATAGGGGGATATTAAACACAATCTCAAATGAACCTAAGCCCTGCAACTCTTGCCAACTTTTCCTGAAACAGGGTTGACATTAGCAAAATGAACCATTTTTTACAGATGTGTGGTCAACGTCGAACCGACCTATAAGTCACCAACCGCATTTAATTCATGACGCATCTACAATTTAAGTTGCAAAGATATATCAACATTTAAGGCTTATATTTAATGCACGCCCACAGGCAGCCACATATAAGTTCCCACTTACACATGCTACATGTGCCTTTCCCTGAAACCTGGGTGGCATTGGCAAAAGTGAACCAAGTTTTTACAGCATAGGGGTCAACCTCTTGCCAACCTATATAAAAATTGGCCAATTATTATTATTATTTATTGGTCAAGGAACAAAAATTGAATAAGGTTTCCTAACTGTGGCTAACCTTATCACTGATTATGTTTTTCAGATATGTTACGTATGGTGGACTCCATTCAGAGCAACTTTGGAATCAACCAAGGCTCTGAAGATGATAACTCTCAAGAAAATAGTAATCCTCCACAACAAAATCAGAAGCAAAACAGGTAACTATCAGCTAAGAAGTTTCTTAAATTGTTAAAATTGATGAATTTATGTCACCATATAGTGTTTTTGTTTTATCTTGCAGGCCCTATAACAACATGACCTTGTGTAGAACAGACTCTTCACAGTCTGCCAATATGATAAAGGAAGGCCAGAGTACTCCACAAGCATGTAATAATCCAAAGAACCAAAGTCTAGCGTTTGGTCTCTCTAGAGTTCAAAATTACATTTCTTCTGGTTCTGGGAAGTGCACTAATGTAAATGAGCAGCAAAACCCATCTGATGGTAATTATGGTATTTCTGTGTTTGAAATGATTTATTGTTGTCTGCTGTGACGTATACCAAAGAAAAGGGAACTTTATTAGCAGCTATTGGGAAGCGCTCTGCATTTGTCCTGGTGATAAAAAAATCCCTTCAGTAGATGGACTATTATTGATAGGTACTCGTAACAACAGATCGTCCATCACACGACAAAAGAAGCATTTTTACTTTCTTGCTATAGCTGAAGGCTATAAAGAACTCATTTCCGTGAAAACCTCGAAAAAACATGGCATTACACCAACTTGAAAATTCAAGATGGCTGCCATACAAAAAAAACATAAAATTGCACTTTTCTCAAAAACGGCTCCAAGAATTTTTCTTAAATTTTCAAAATTGCCATTAATTAGTTTTTAACTTAATAAATTAGTTATGGCAACACTCTTACTAATCTGTGTATGGGCTGCCATATGAAAAAAACAAACAATTGTGATTTTCTCGAAAGTTAAGGGGTCAACCAAAATATAATGTTCTACAATATTATGGACAACATAAATTTCTACAAAATTAAAAAAAAAACTTTTTGAAAAAATAAATATAAAGCACCGTTTACACGACCTGAAATTTTAAATCGAAAATATTACCAAAACCCATTAAAATGCAAGATATTTAAATTTGTTTTAGGTTTGATAGAAAGAACAAGTTTATTACTTTAATTCGTAATCATTTTTTTTTTAACTTTTTTGAAAATTCAAGATGGCTTCCGAAGAGCTGAAAATTTTAAATGCGATTTTCTCAAAAACGGCTCCAACGATTTTTCTCAAATTTTCTGTGAATCCGTTTATAAAATAGTGCTATCTAACGATTATCATTATTGCTTCATCATGATCTCGGTTTAGGGAGTTGCCATACAAAAGAAAAAAAAATTGAAAAATTCTCGGCAGTTAGAGGGTTAATAAAAAAGTAATCTTCTACAAATGTAAGTAAATAATGATAACTTATACATTGTCATCATTATTTTTTCCAAAAAGTGAATTAGAAGTATAGCCGCCATACAAAGTGAAAATTTTCCAAACAAAATGTATTAGCAGTTTTCTTGGTAGTCAAAGGGTTAAAATTAGATAAAAGGCTGCGATTCTTTAAATTTTATAAATACCAATAATAATCAGTTGTTACTTTTTCAAAATATAACTAAAAAGTTTACCCACCATACAAAGTCCTAGTTTGCATACAAAAGGGTTCAATGACCATCTATAATAATCTAGATTCAAGATTCTAAAGTCTAACGGTGTTATTCTTAGACATTTTCGTTGCCCGTTGAACCCACGTTTTGCTTAATTTTGATTCTTGAACATTTCTAAAGGAGTTACGCTCGTGTCCCGAGCTCAACGCCCGCCCAATTCTAACCTCCAAATGTATGCGAAGTTAGGCCGAGACAAAACCGGCTCGGAGACGGTTTTGTGGTACAGTGGATTTTGACAACTGCCGTATTTAATATTAAATCGTAAATATTTGCTTTATTACTGTTTTGTTTTGCAATTTGTTTTGTCATTTTGGTCAAATTGACAGAATTCAGCATCTTTTTGCTAATCAATCGCTTTTTGAGGCACAAAACACACAAAATTAAAAAGCAAAAGAAATCATTTGACAGATTGTATCACGGCTCGCGGCAAATTTCTCAATATGACACATTTAAAAAAAAACTGAAGTTATGTATATAGTTTAAAATAAGTGAAGAGGATATTTAACACTCTACGAACACATATGAGACACTTTTTCCATCTGAAATAAAATATTTACTTGCATTTCGGCCGACATCTGATTTGTTTACAAACAACACAGTCAGCCGTCCGCCATTGTGACGTCAGCGATGAGACTTGCCGCGGCCATATTTGTGTGGTCGTCCCTAACCATATTCCCCACATTTGGTTTATTTTTCCCGATCCACAAAAAATATACGGATTCATTTGGCTAATCAATTGTTTTCAAAGTTGTTTTAATTATAAATTGCACAACAAATTTATAAACTGATTATTTGCTTTTATTTTTCATCTTTTTTTTCGTTATTGTCAATGGTTTAGAACAGTGGTTCCCAAACTTTTAATTTCGCGTACCACTCACGAAATTATAAATCAGTGGCGTACCACTGAAGTGCAACAGTGAAAAAAAATTTCAAAATGGTAAAGTCTTTGCTGGTTTTTGAATTGTTATAACTATGTTGTTATTCACATAAAGTACATGTATATCTAACTGTTTGTGTAATAAAAAAAAAAAAAAAAGAAAAAAAAAAAGTAATATAAACTGCAACAACTGTTTATGACAACATTATGTTTATTTATTAAGTATAGAAAACAAATACAATCGGAGCTATTCTTAGACATTTTAGCCGCCCGTTGAGCCCACGCTTTGACAAACTAATGATGCATTTGTATGATGACCTGTCAATCCAAGATGACCGCAGGTGAACAGCTGATTATTCTTCATACAAATATTACCAAAATTCGGTAGGTGGCTATGAAACTTTCAGCAAAGGTATCATTAGTTTGTCAAAGCGTGGGCTCAATGGGTGACTAAAATGTCTAAGAATAGCCCCGAGGACTTAGTGCGAAAAATGGTGCTGCATGTTCGAGACAAGAAAGGAAACATTTGGCTCAGTTGTACTTAATTTTACGCGTGAAAGGGAAAAACGTTTTATCTAATTATAATTATTTACTGTGTATTTCCTGTGACCATGGCTGCTTGCGTACCACCTTAAGAAGCGTCGCGTACCACTGGTGGTACGCGTACCATAGTTTGGGAATCACTGGTTTAGAAGGATAGCCTCATACAAGGTTGATACTCGAACTTCAAAAATGGTTCCATTTCTGACAATGCGCATGCGCACATTTTCATTTCAACACCGTTACCAGTTGCGTAATGTAACATTACGCAACGGGTGTGGAAATGTATAGCATTGTGATTGCGTTAGCCGTTTTGTAATTAGTAAATTACCAAATGGGAGTAGAAAAAGTATATTAAAAAAACTTTTATTGTGTTTTTTTATATTAGAATCAGAAATACAGCTAATCAGAATCATGTCAGTTAACTCATGGCATGGATTTTTGAAAAAAACTCCTTAAGAAGCATAGAATGTCAATCGTGGCAACAGATAATCTGCTTCTTTCGTGAGACAATACGTAGCCTGCTGAAAAAAATGCCCTCTCAGATTCCACGCTCGTCGGCACTATTGTCACCAGACTATCATAGGCATACTGTTAATATCTTCCTCTTGATCCGCCATATTCAAAGAGGTGCATTTCTTTTTTGATGTTGGATTCTAGGGTCGACATTGAAGTGTGCATTGGAACCGGAGTAGAGCGTTTACAAGATTTCAGGGTATTTTCCAACTCTTCCTGAAGTGATTGGTTAAAGAGCCGCCGCTATGTTTAAAGCTGCAAGTTTCTAGCAGAGACTGCAAAGAGTGGCACGTTGTCATCTTTGTCGAGTTGTATTAACACAAAAGTAGATTGGGTAGGTGTAGGAGCAAGAGAGGCAACACCAACAGCATTGGGTCCACCCGCGTCGTCACTCGCCCGCTGATAGCACACGTGGCGCGCTGTCGCTTGATCTCGCAAATCTTGCGAGATCTCGCACTGTTTTCGATGCGAGATTGGTCTTTCAAGATTGATGCGAGATCTCGGTATTTCAAGATCTCGGTATACCGAGATTGCATTCCCTAGGTGCAAGGTCAGAGCTATATGGCGGATGCATTAACATCTCCCAGCTAAACTCTCTTAATTTTTGCTGAGGGGCTAAAGATGTATGTGGTCTAGCGTTATCGTGATGAAAGACCACACCCTTTCACTGCTTTCTCTCAACTTCTTGCTTTAATCTCATCACTTGTTGGCAGTAGAGATCCGAATGGATGGTTCTGCCTAGCGGTATAAGCTCATAATGAACAATGCCCTTCCAATCCCACCATAGACACAGCATCACCTTATTGGGAGTTAACTAATTAGCAGTTTGAAACTTTTCTTGGTGACCTGTTATGCTCCTGTTGATTCAGAGTGTATGGAGGTGACAATGAGTTTTTGGAATGAGCTGAATGCGGTTGTGCATGAAAGGAAGAAGAATGAAAACATTGTAATTTTAGGTGATATGAATGGATGGATAGGTGCGCAGAGGGATGAATGTTTGAAAATTATTGGTCCTGGTGGGAGAGGTGTAGTCAATGATAATGGGCGACATCTGATTGCTTTGTGTGCGGAGCACAGTCTTTTTGCATCGAATACTTGGTTTCGGCATAAGGATGTGCATCTGTACACGAGGCAGATTGTGGGAAGTCGCACAATCATTGACTACATCTGTGTGGATGAAAGACTGAGAGGAGCCGTAAGAGATAGCCGTGTCTACCGCGGGCCTGAAATAGGCAGTGATCACTATCTCTTATGTGCTAAAATAATGCTTGGTGAAGTAAGAAAGAAGAAACGCAAGAAGCAAGTAAGAATGACTAGAATAAAAGTAGAAAGGCTGAATGAAGAAAATGTGAAAGAGAAGTATGTATCAGAGCTCCACAAAATTTTAAGTGTAAATGAACTTGAGAAGAATGTGTGTGGAAAAGATATTGAAAGCATGTGGAAAGATCTGAAGGAAGGAATGATTGAATGTGCTAAAAAAGTATGTGGGGTAACGAAAGGTGGAAAATTGAAAGGAGATGCCTGGTGGAATGATAGAGTGAAAGAAGCTGTGAAAGTTAAGAAAAAGTGTTATGAAAATTGGCTGAATGATAGAAATGATAGAAAGCTAGAAGACGAATATAAGATAGCTAAGAGAATGGCAAAGACTATAATTTATGAAAGCAAGATGAATGAACAAAGAAAGATTGATGAAAGGATTAACAAAAGTTTCACCGACAGTAAGAAGGAATTTTGGAGGTGGATCAATGCGGATAGAAATAAATCTTCTGCATTGACCACTCCGGGAGTCAAAAGTGCTGCCGGTGAGATGGTATGGGAGAATGAAGAAGTATGCAAGAGATGGAAGAACTATTTTCAAGAAATTTTTGGCCAGGGTGAAAGAAGAATTTATGAACAGATAGATGAAGAGAATGAATTGAAGATTTTGAAATAAGAAATGAAAGTGTCTATTTCACGTCTGAAGAATGGGAAGTCTGCTGGGTTTGATGGTATAAATGGTGAAATGTTGAAAGCAGGAGGTGAATGTGTGATAGATTGGATGTTTGAATTATGTAAGCTTTGTGTGAATGCAGGAGTAGTACCGATGGATTGGAGGAAGGCAGTCATTGTTCCCATTTACAAAGGTAAAGGGGACAAAAAAGACTGTCAGAACTTCAGACCAATCAGTCTACTCAGTATACCAGGAAAAGTCTTCTGTAAGGTGATTATAAAAAATGTGATTCTGACTACTAGCAAAAGGGTTTCCGATATACAGTCCGGCTTTATGGCCGGTAGAGGCTGTGTTGATCAGATTTTCACTCTACGACAACTTGTTGAAAAACAATTGTCGGTGAGGGGGAAACTATTCACGGCCTTTGTGGATCTGGAAAAGGCTTTTGACTCAGTGGACAGAGGTATGTTGTGGGATGTTTTGAAAGCATACGGAGTGAATGGAGCTCTACTCAATGCGGTGCATGCGAACTATGAGAATAGTATGGCCTGCATTCGTATTGATGGTGAGTATAGTGAATGGTTTGAAGTTTTTAAGGGTGTAAGGCAAGGATGTGTGATGAGCCCATGGCTATTTAACATAGTCATAGACAAGTGTGTTCGAGATGCTAGATTTTTACGGGTAAGGGGGCTGGCCTCACACCAACCACTTTCTGTTAAAGCGGGGGTTTCCCAGCTCCCGTGGGGGCTGGTTTTCATTTCTTGTGAAGGCTGAGTCAACCTTTGAGATCGAACCCTTGCTCTCGGCATGGAATGCAAGCATTCTACCAAATGAGCTATCAACCTTTTTACGAGCTTGGTCTTCGTCGCTACAAAGCGCCAATTGTCAAGCAAGACCCAGTTGCTGTAAGGCTGGATGGACCTTTGGTGACCAGTCATTGGTAAAGGCTTATGAATTTTTAAACCTAGCGAAAAGCAAATTTGAAAATATAAATGGTATATTTTTTGTGCTCCCCCGGGATTCAAACCCACAACCCTCCATTCAGAGTCTGAATGTCTGAAGTGTTCCCACTGAACTACAGACCGGATGTTCTTTATGTAATGCTTTATTTTTAGTGTTTCACTCTTGATCACTCACAGTGGCGTGTCTACTGTTTCTGCCGTACGCATGCTGGATAATTAAACTGGATAGTTTCTTTTCCCCAGTGCTTCTTAATTTCTTCAGACTTAGATTTTGGATTGAAACAATAAAACCTTCACACACTTAAGATCCTCACAAGGCACAACAATATTTTCACCGGAATTAATTTTATATACTATCAAAAAAGGTGGATTTGATCGCAAACAAGGAATAAGTCAATTATTCTGATATTCGAATAAAACGCACCTGACGCGACAGTTTGTTCAAAATACAATCGGTCATTCATAAAACTGTAAATGGCTCCAGTCTGGAATCGTAAAATTGAATGGACGAAAAGCTAAGCATATGGTGATATTATTATCATGTGTACTCCCAAGCAAAATCTGTAATAATATTGTGTTCATTTATAATGACAAAAGAGCTTATCCGACTATTTTCATACAAGCTTACAGAGATCAAGCTTTTTTCATACGTTAAACAAAGACAGGGATACATTTCTCAATAACGGTTGCGTAACAGAGTTGACTTCATCAATGCCTAATAATAATAACCTACTGCCACACACAGATGGCAGCAGCACGACTTTTGATGGGGGGAAATTTAAAAAGACGAATGACTTTAAATGTCTGTAATCTACTCAAAAATATTCATTATTTGCATTTCTGAGGGTACGCATGCTTAGCTTTTTAGCTTGTATGATAGTCACGCCACTGATCACTCATAGACTGAATGCAAGAGGAGATAATTTGTGATAAAAGTGATGGATGTAAGGGAACTAGAAGACGTATGTGAGAATAAAGAAGTAGAAACAACTCAGCAGAGACTGTGTCCACCTCTAGTGTAATGGTGACAGAGCTACAGCTATTGCTTTATAATAATATATTAGGTCCTTACATATGAAATCGGCGTTTTGTATGGGAGAAACAAAAAGTTTTTTTTTTTTAATATAATATATTTATTTAATCAAAGTATGTACCATTGCTATCTATGCACTTTTGACATATCATAGGTAGTTCATTGATCCCTTTACTAAAATAACCATTCGGATGGCAATCAATTCAATCTTTGAAGGCGGCTTGCCATTGGAAATGATTTTTTTCCCTTGCAAGTGCAAGACGCAGTATTAATTGCTGATTCAGCAGCGGAACTCCAGACAATGCTCTCTAGTTTGAACCATGCTCTGTGTGCAGGCAAGTTGAAAATTAATGCAAGTAAGACGAAAGTACTGATTTTTGACAGAAGGGATGTAACTGAAGAATGCACGTTCATGTTGAATGGTACGAAAGTTGAAATTGTGGATGAATTTAGATACTTGGGAAGTATGTTTGAAAAGAATGGAAAGATGACAAGAGAACTTGAGAATAGGGTGTGCAAGGGAAAGCAAGTGGTCGGTGCAATAGGAAGAATAGCAAAGAACAAGCGATTGACGATGGGTCTGAGAATGGCGGTACACAATGGCATATTGTTACCGACTTTGATGTATGGAAGTGAAGCATGGACAGTGAATGATAGCGAAATGAGTAAAGTATGTACGGTGGAAATGAAGCATTTGAGAAGTATGACAGGAAAAACTTTGAGGGATAGAGTTAGGAATGAATGGGTAAAAAAAGAATGTAATTTGAAAGAGGATGTGAAAGTTAAAGTACAAAAGAATGTGATGAGATGGTTTGGGCATGTGGAAAGAATGAAAGATGATAGACTGACAAAGTATGTATACAAAGAAAGTGTGAAAAGAAAAAGAGGGAAGGGACGACCGAGAAAAGTATGGAGTGATCAGATTGAGGAGATTGTGAAAGAATGGGATATACAAAGTGAGCGTAAAAGAAGAAAATGCATGAAAAAGGTGATGGATATGAAGGAATTGAAAGAGGTATGTCAGGATAGGAAAAAATGGAGGCAACTCTGCAGAGGCTCTGGCCACCCCTAGCGGCATGGCGACAGAGTTACAGTTACAGCAAGAAGTTATCCAAATTTTGAAAAAAATCGTAATCTGTTAAAGCAAGGTCCGAAGAGTACGAGGGAATTTCTTAGACATTCCAATTGAAGCTCCTCTAATTTGGTAGCCGTTTGTTGTGCAGTGTGTGGTCTAGCGTTGTCACGAAGCAGCAGTGGCCTAGAGCGATTGACCAGCCTCGGTTGTTTAGCAGCTAGCTTTTCCATCATGGTTTGCAGTTGCTGACAATAGACATCTGCCGTAATTGTTTGACCAGATTTAAGAAAGGTATAGTGAACGATACCAGCACTAGTCCACCAAACGCTCACAAGTAACTTTTTTGAGTCAATTTTCGCTTGGGGCATGATTTGGCTGGTTCGGCAGGGTTCAGTCATTGCGATGAGCGCTTCTGATTATTGTACAGGATCCATTTTTCATCACAGGTAACAATTCGATTTAAAACACCTTCATTATTGTGCCGGTTGAGTAATGTAACGCAGCAGTTGATGCGCGTTTGTTGATTTGCTTCACTTAATTAGTGAGGTACCCACTTTTCAAGTTTTTTGACCTTTCCAATTTTCTTCAAGGGAATTAAAACAGTTTTATTAGTAACTTTGCAGCTTACAGCTTACTCGGACGTGGTTTGCCATGGATCCTCTTCCACAAAAGCCTTAAATTCCTCATTATCAACTTTGGTCTCCGGCCGCCCACGAGGCTTGTTCTGCAGGCCGAAATGTCCAGAACGAAAACGTTGGAACCAAAAACGCACTATGTTTTATTTTTCGAACCCGTTGCCATACACATCATCAATCCTTTCAGCCGTCTCTGCAGCACTGGTGCCACGGTGGAACTCTTACTCGTAAATAAGGCAATATTTCAAGTTTTCCTTTTTATAAAATAAGTGACGCAAAGAAAAAAAAATTCAAAACGAACAAATGAATTACAAATTTCAAAACACGATTACATGGGTAAATAGCTGTATCAATTTGAATTTGTAATTCTTAACCAAAGAGGAGATATTTGAGGTCAAAGTGGCCAGTACGGCAAAACGCCGATTTCATAATATACATATTATGTAAGCACCTAATATATGATGGCTTGTTTCCAGTTCCTGTATGTAATATTTTATTCCAGCAGAGAGCGCTCTGCGTATAGCAGCTTATCACCAGCTCACTCAGGAGTTGAAACAAGAAGCTCACAACATCAGTGAAGAAAGGCGTCGCCTGAAATTAGCCACCAACAAAGGTAAATAATATGCCCAAGTGGCAGCCATGTTTGTTTGAGAATTACAAGTAGCCTGCATAAAAGTAATATTTAATTTATACTTGTTAGAATTGTGTGCGTCGAGCAGTTCTTCCATAAAATCTGATGACAAGAAGCAGACCAACAGCTTGGAGAAGGCAGGCAGGAGTGGCAGTAGTGGCAGTAGAGCAGGGGCAGGAGGGACAGGAGGCAGGGGGGCGGGCTACCAGGGGAGCGCCCTGGGGCCCATGGAACGCAGGCAGCTGGCGCTCAAGGCAGAGCTAGAAGCCAAAAAGAGGGAACTTGAACGACTCATGAGCAAGCAGGTTAGTAACTCTGCTACACAAGATTTTTTCTGGTTCCAGTGCTGCTCTTTTTCCGATAATGTTGTAAGAAGTTTAATTCTAAATAAGTATATTATCGAGATTTTCAGCAGTAATTTTGTGAAAGTTCATTTTAATAGATTAAAATAAAAATTGCTTTGTTTTAATTCACATGAGCTTATTTTTGTACACGACCAGTTTCGGGAGAAGCAGTACCTCTCATCTTCAGGTGTAAATAGAAAGTAACACAGAATACAAAATTACGAAGCAAGGATTTAAATTACAAAAGGGGAGGGGGAAGTTGTATGTGGGCGGGGCGTAATAGGAAACTTAGAAAGTAGAGGTGAAGTGTTAGTAATTTAAATCCTTGCTTCGTAATTTTGTATTCTGTGTTAGTTTCTATTTACACCTGAAGATGGGAGGTACTGCTTCTCCCGAAACTGGTTGTGTACAAAAATAAACTCATGTTAATTAAAACAAAGCAATTTTTATTTTAATCTATCTAAATAAGTAATTTAGATACAATCATCTTCGTTGATGCAAACTTCTTCACAAACTCCTTTTTTGTTATGGAATATTTTTTTAATAATTTCTATCGGTGTTATTCTTACTTGTCATATTTCGCCATCGGCCTAACTGGCGACTACTTAATCTGGGTACAACGCCGGACTAGACCAAATTTGAAATATTGATTCTCGTTCATAGTGTAACGTAGGAACAGTTGAGCCTGCGACCAAATTTGGACGGCTGAAATTACGTCCGTTCAATGTCGTATTTAAAAAAAAAATCTGTTCTGGAGATGTCACTTTATAAATATTATTTAAAGAATAGGGAATTTTCAATCGTTTTTAAATAATTATTAAAACAATAACCATTGACAATAACGAAAAAAAAGATGAAAAATTAAAGCAAATAATCAGTTTATAAATTTGTTGTGCAATTTATAATTAAAACAACTTTGAAAACAATTGATTAGCCAAATAAATCCGTATATTTTTTGTGGATCGGGAAAAATAAACCAAATGTAGGGAATATGCGTTTGGGACGACCACACAAATATCGCTGACGTCACAATGGCGGACGGCTGACTGTTTTGTTTGTACACAGATCAGATGTCTGCCGAAATGCAAGTAAATATTTTATTTCAGATGGAAAAAGTGTCTCAAATGTGTTCGTAGAGTGTTAAATATCCTCTTCACTTATTTTAAACTATATACATAACTTCAGTTTTGCGGCAAATTTTTCATATTGAGAAATTTGCCGCGAGCCGTGATGCAATCTGTCAAATGATTTCTTTTGCTTTTTAGTTTTGTGCCTCAAAAAGCGATTGATTAGCAAAAAAGTGCTGAATTCTGTCAATTTGACCAAAATGACAAAAACAAATCGCAAAACAAAACAGTAATAAAGCAAATATTTACTATTTAATATTAAATACGGCAGTTGTCAAAATCGATTGTACCACAAAACCGTCTCCGAGGGGGTTTTGTCTAGGCCTAACTTCGCATACATTTGGAGGTTAGATTTGGGCGGGCGTTGAGCTCGAGACGCAAGCCTAACTACTTCAGAAATGTTCAAGAATCAAAATTAAGCAAAACCTGGGTTCAAAGGGCGACGAAAATGTCTAAGAATAACACCGTATGATTTCACTCATTTTATCATGATTATTTACATGACATGTTTCATCTACTTATTTATAATGTTTCAATGTTGCATATTGTTCTGAAAATAACTTTTGGAAATTTAATAATGGGAGAAACTCCTGTACCTTTCCTGTTAAAAGTTTTTACATTTTTACTGATAAAATAAATAAATCATTTATAGTAATGCCTGGTTCTTTCTCAAGCCTTTTAAGACATGAAATATAAAAAAATATTCTTCATGATAGATTGGTGAATGAAAGTGAAATTAGTAAAGTCCATACTGTTGAAATGGACTTTCTAAGAAGTATGATTGGGAAAAAACGAAGTGACAGGGTGATGAATGATTTTGTAAGAGAAGAATGTGGTGCAAGAAAAGTGTGAAAGTGAAGATTAAAAGAAGTTTGTTAAGATAATTTGGGCATATGGAGAGAATGAATGAGGAAAGACTGACGAAGAAAGTATATGTTGGTAGAATAGATGGATGTCGTGGTAGAGGAAGACCGAGAAAGGTATGGATAGACCAAATATCTGAAATTGCGAATGAATGGAATATCCAGAGTCATAATAAAAGAAGAGCTTGTATGAAGAAGGTTATGACTCTGGAGGAAATGAAAGAAGTATGTAAGGATAGAAAGAAATGGCGGTTGATCTGTGATGTTGGCGGCTGGGGTTTGTTAAAGTGAAATTGGTTTTATGATTTAGTTTTTTATGTCCATGTATATTGATACCCTCTCTTTAAAATGAGGAAGACTTGGTTGAAGATTTTATTTTACTTTCGTTTTTTTATTCTCTTTTTCAGTACAAGTTACAGGTTACAAGTTTCTCTGCCCACAAGGCGACAAATAATGAGATAAAATGTTTGCTTTTTATTAAATTTGAGTGCTTGAGATTTATGACTAAATCTGTGTTGGCCGGTGTTTTGCCGAACGCCGGCCAATCAGCGTGCAGGGTTATTGATATCTCTAGACTTAATTTGTGTTGGCCGGTGTTTTGCCGAACGCCGGCCAATCAGCGTGCAGGGTTAAGTTTTGTCATGGAGTTCGGCGGCGGCGAAATCCAGGGCCTTCATTAATTGAGTGTGGCGTATCAATTCCCCCCATCTTCTGTTGACAAAACTTAACCCTCCTCGCGCTTAATTTCCTTTCCGACAACCCCTGCGGCCACTGCCCCTGATCTTCCACCCATACCCAGGGTTTCTGGAGTCCCTCCTCCTCTGCTCGTTCAGCGGTGTCAATGTTTCTTCCTGAGCGGGCTGGCGTCTCGGTGCCCTCCAGATGAACCCAGGCTGCAATGCCGCTGGGTGGCGTCGTGATGTTCCTTCAGAACTCGTGCGCTGCTCGGTAGGTTCTTCCTCTCGTGAGTCGGGCGCCAAACGGAGCTGATCGGCGTGTATTTTGACTGGCCGTCCACCTCGAGCGACCCAGTACACATGTCTCCCAGCCAGAGACAAGACTTGATGAGGGCCCGTCCATCTCAGAGCCAACCCATGGCACTGTCCTCTTTTGGCGGGCGGGAAGTCTCGCATGAGCACGCGCTGTCCAGGCTCAAGGCGCGAAGGTTGCACCTCAGGTTCGGGATTCCTCTGAGCTCTGTAACGTTCTTGGTGAGCCTTCAATACGTCGTCAGCTTCCTGTCGTTCCCCCGTTGTCACCCAGCCCTCGTCACAGGCTGGGGTCTTCCATTCCCCTGGTCGCAGCAGCTCGTAACCGAGTAACGCCTTGCTCGGCGATACTCCTGATACCACGTTCTTCCTGCCCCTGATGTTGAAAAGTACTTGGGCTAGGTGCGTGTCCCACCTGTCCTGAGGCCCTCCCTTTATCCGTAGGCGCAGCCCTTTCTTGATATCTTGATTTCTTCTCTCCGTGGGGTTGGCACGGGGATGGTATGCTGCAGTGGTATGGTGAGTGCAACCCCAGTCATCCATGGCAGCCATCCAGTTGCGATGGTGGAATTGGGTTCCATTATCAGTCAATATCACCCGGGGAAATCCAAATCTTGGGAAAACCTCTTTTTCGAGGTGTTTCATAATGGTTCTTGCGCTGCTTTCCGGCAACGCGTAGGCTTCCACCCAGCGGGTGAAGACGCAAGTTACCACCAAGATGAATCTGTTGCCTTCTTGGGAACGAGGATATGGTCCCATTAAGTCGAGCGCCATCACTTCCCATGGCCGGCTGGCATCACTCCTCGACGCCTGGGCGGCCGGTGCTTGGTGCGTTCCTCTTTTGTGGAGTGCGCACTCCAAACACGACTTAACGTGCCGTTTGACAGATTTCCTCTGTCCATTCCAGAAGTATATCCTGGCTATAGCTCTATGCGTCTCGTCGGCCCCTGGATGCCCTGCATGTGGGTCTTCATGGTAGGCTTGAAGAACTTGCGTGATGAGGTGCTGCGGCACGACCAGGCGCCTCTCCCCTGGCATCACAAGCCGCCATAGCGCCTCTTCTTCTTCTGCGTAGTTCCCCTGGTCCCGTCGTGAACTGCCTCCTTGGCGCAATTTCTGAAGAACATGAATGCATTGCTGATCTTCTTTTTGTCCTTCCTTGACGATTTCAAACAGGGTCACAACTTGGCACACTTGTGGTGGGCGGTGCTCTTGCTGAGCGTGACACATCCGGTCTGTGTCTTCACAGCGCTCCATGTCCAGAGTGACGTCTTCAGGGTCCCGAGACAGCGCGTCTGGTAGCTCGTTCTCACGTCCCGGACAGTGCTCGATGGTGAAGTTGAACTCGGATAGCAGCACCGCCCATCGTGTTAGCTTAGCTCGCTGGTCCTTGGCTGAGTGAAGCCAAGTCAAGGCCCTGTTGTCTGTTCGTAGTGTGAAGGGTCTGTCTTCTAAATACGGACGGTAGCGCCGAATCGCCCATACCGCCGCCAAGGCTTCCTGCTCGTTACTGTGGTAGCGCCTTTCGGCAGGGCTCATCTTCGTGCTGGCGTACGAGATGACATGTCGGTCCCCATTGTCTTGAGGCTGGTAGAGAACAGCGGCTAGTCCATAGCCACTGGCATCAGTCTGCAGGACGAAGGGTTGAGTGAAGTCCGGCCGGTGAAGGTAGACGGGTTTCTTCAGTCTTGCTTTTATGTCCTCGAAGGCTCCTTGTGCTTCTTGAGTCCATTTAAACGCCACCTTGGTGTTCAGCAGGTCCGTCATCGGCAAAGCTATCTTGCTAAAATCTTCCACATATTCTCGGAGCCAGTTGCAGAGTCCCAAGAATTTCCGCAGGTCCTTCCTTGTCCTCGGCGCTGGTGCTGTTTGGATTCCCTGAAGGTGGCATCGCTGTGGTTCATTGCCTGTTGCTGTGACGATGTGGCCGAGATATTCCACTGAAGTACGGCCAATCCGACATTTTTCCGGTGATAGGTGCAGTCCATGCTGGCTGAAGCGCTCCAGTACGAGTTGAAGGTGCCGGACGTGGTCCTCCCACGACTGTGAATATATGATGACGTCATCCAAGTAGACCAAGCAGAAGTGACGAATGTAACACATGAGCACTTCCTCGCTCATCAGCCGCTGGAATGTTCCTGGAGCTCCCTTAAGTCCAAACGGCATGACTTTGAACTGGTAGCTCCCTCCATCAGGGATTGAAAAGGCAGTCACTTGTTTGCTCTTCGGGTCTAACGGCACCTGCCAATAGCCAGACTTTAAGTCCAAAGATGAGAAGATTTTTGCGGGTCCCAAGTCCTTCAAGGTTTCGTGGATCATGGGTAGGTGCGATGCTTCATCTTGTGTGATGGCGTTCAGCTGCCTGTAGTCCACGCAGAATCGTTCCTTCCCATCTTTCTTCTTCACCATAACAACTGGTGAACTGTACTGGGAATGGCTGGGTTCAATCACATCTTGGGCCAGCATCTCTTCCACTTGTCGATGGATCTCCTGTTTCACTCTGTCGGAGTACCGGTACGGACGAACTCTGAAAGGCACTGCCGATGTCAAGTTAATGGTGTGAGTTGTCGTCTTGCAGGGAGTAGTCGATGAAGCAAACACATGCTGAAACTCCTTGGCTGTCCGCTCGAGTGCTCTTCGAGTGTCCTCGGGAACTTCCGGATCCATTTGCAAGTTCACCTCAGCATGCTGCTGCTCCGGGAACTTTCTGTGGAAATACGTAGTTTTCCTTTCTGCCTCTCCATGATGCACGCATCCTCTTCGGAAGTCCACGACCGCTTGTTCTGCTCGGAGCCAGTCGACTCCCAGTATGGCCTCTTCCCGTAGTTCTGGTACCACTTGGAAGGTCTTGGTGAATGGTTGACCTTGGATGGAACCCTCGATACGTGCCGCGTTGGTTATCTTGAGCGAAGCTGCTGTCCCAGCTAAGAGCAGTTGCTGTTCTTCCGCCTGTTCCTTCCTTGCTTCCCGTGGCACTTTGTCCGCTCGTATCAGTGAAAGCGACGATGCTGAGTCCACAAGAGCCTGAATTTCCCCTCCATCGCGTATGGATATCTTGATCCTGGGGATTTCCTCGCCCCCTCGGCCTTGCGCGCTGTTGACTGCGTGCTTCGAGGTCATCTCACGATTTCTCGTGGTCCGCGACGGAGAGCCAGGGTGCCTCTCTCCTCGGATGACCTCATCGCCCCTTCACCTTCGCATATTCGGTTCAGGTTTCGGTTGAACGGGTTTCCTTTCCCGGTTAGGGCAGAAGCGGTTGAGGTGTGGCCCTGAGCAGTGCCAACACGCCAGCGCGTCACGTTGCCTGCTGCTGCCTGGCTGCTCTCCTGCCTGATGCTGGTAGGCTGGTTGCTGCCATTGTTCGGGACGAGCTGCTGGCTGCCATTCCTCTGTTCGCCGCTCCTGGGCTGGCCGTTGCCCTTCTTGATGATGGTGGGCATCGCCGCTGTTTTTGCTCTCCTCGCCTGCCGCAGCTGCGAGAAGCTTGCTCCAGGAGCCGCTTGCGTTCTGAAGCCTCGCCTGGCACTGTGGCTGCAGGAGGTCCATGGTGTGTTGGATGACCTCCTGCTCCGAGTACGTGCTGCAGAAGCGCTTGGCCAGCGCCCTCTTCCTCATGATAAAGCCCATTGGCTCCTCCCCGGGCTCCTGTCGTCCATACAGGTACAGGAAGTGGCCTCTCTCCCTCCTCGACTGGCTGTTGAACCTTCCCTTCAAAGCACATTCGACTTCCAGCCAGTCTGATGACAGTGGTAGCTCCTCCATCCAGGCAGCCGCTTCCCCATGCAGCGTCTCCATCACCAATGCCACCCAGTCGCTTTCCGGGACGGCATTCTTCTTGAAGTAAGCCAGGGCTGACTCCAGAAATAGCCCTGGGTCTTCTTCCGGCTTCCCTGCAAACTTCATGGGGAGCCGTGCCACTGGCATCCTTCCTCCGCTGGCTGAAGCTCCCTGCTCCATCTTTTCTTCACTGGGCCGGTTGGTCTTTTTCATGGTTCTTGTTGGGCGCCACAAGTCGTTCCTCGGTACTTGGGTTGTCACTTTCCAAGTGACTTGGCCCCACGTTCGCGGCGTCAATTGATACCCTCTCTTTAAAATGAGGAAGACTTGGTTGAAGATTTTATTTTACTTTCGTTTTTTTATTCTCTTTTTCAGTACAAGTTACAGGTTACAAGTTTCTCTGCCCACAAGGCGACAAATAATGAGATAAAATGTTTGCTTTTTATTAAATTTGAGTGCTTGAGATTTATGACTAAATCTGTGTTGGCCGGTGTTTTGCCGAACGCCGGCCAATCAGCGTGCAGGGTTATTGATATCTCTAGACTTAATTTGTGTTGGCCGGTGTTTTGCCGAACGCCGGCCAATCAGCGTGCAGGGTTAAGTTTTGTCATGGAGTTCGGCGGCGGCGAAATCCAGGGCCTTCATTAATTGAGTGTGGCGTATCAATATATTGTTATTTATTGATTTAAAAAAAATGTAATTTGTCATGTATGTTCTTTGACTTATAGGTTGTTATGCGGCTGACCGCCCATACTGTAAAAAATTGGTTCACTTTGCCAATATCACCCCTGTTTCAGGGAAGGACGGCAAGAGTTGCAAGGCTTATGTTCATTTGAGATTGGGTTTTTATATTGTAGGTCCACATGCGGCATGTGTTAGCGCGAAATTATACATATCTGCTTGTGGGAATACATTTAATATAAATCTTAAATGATATATATATCTTTGCAGCTTAGATTAGATTAGACTGTGTGAAAAAGCACTAATATTCTGTGTGAGAATTTTAGTCCGATATGGGGTAAAAAAATAATTCTCTGAATACTTGTTATTGACAGACACAAAATGTTTGATTTGAGAATAGGTTGACCACAGAACAAACCAGCAGTCCTCCCTGGCTGAAGACGAGGGAACATCAAAGTCTCTGTCTGAGGAAGCCAAGGCCAACCAGCAGCAGGCCAACTCCAAGAGAAACCACACGGAGTTCCCCGCCTTTGTCCTTATGAGAACAGATGTGGACAATGGATATTCAAGGTAATCTTCTTTTCTAAAAAAAAATACGTTCAGTTACCACCTGTCTAAAAAAATCATTGTCTAGCGAGACAAAGATTGTTATTCTCAAACAGCAAAGCCATGGCTCATCCGCAGCCTACAGTGAATTTTCCATACAAAAAATTGATGATACGTGGGTCAGTTATGGATCTAATGATTTATGAATAGCACTGTTACGAAGGTTGATTTTTTTCAGAAGGTAACTCGATTGAGAAAAAGAAGGCCATCAAACATTAAAATTCCTAGGGGAAAAATAAAATATTATTTCTTAAAAATCTTGACTTTTGCAATTTACAATTAAAGTAATAAAAAGTGGCTCTGAAAAATGTATCTTTCAATTTTCATACAAGACGTGAAATCCTTAGAAATTAAGGAAATAATCAAAAGAGTGAGTATCTGAAATAAATGTTCAATAAAAACATTTATTATATTTTGTATTGTTTGTGTATTAACACTGTGAAAATTCATATGGTTTAATTTTATAATTTTTGGATGAATTCAAACAAAACACTGTTTATTTTTACAATGAAAGTTATTTAAAAAGCTTAAAATCTTTAAACAAATTTAACGTTTTCAACCTAGTAGGTCATCATCAGCTATGATTACAGTAAAAGATTTTTAAGATAAATTTAGTCAATAGGTATAAATTACAGTCAGGTAGGTAAAAAAACATTCAGCAGAATCTATTATATAAAAATCTAGGGGGTATTTGCGTCTGTTTTTTTCGAATTTGTAAAAATGTTTTTCTAAAAAGTGTTTCTCTTGATAAACTGAACTAACGCTCGATTCCAGAATTTTTGGTGTTTGTTTGTTTGTTTGTTTGTTTGTTTGTTTGTCCGTTTGTTTGTATATTTGTACCATTATAGGCGCCCAGACCGTTCGCAGCACGATGCTGAAATTTTGCACACCCCCATAAAGTGTTAGTGGCTAAACAACTGTCAGGGTCCGGATGACGTCACGTGCATATTTCGCATACCTGCCATACAGACTGAAAGTTGAAATCTTGCCGCTGGCGGCCATTTTAAATTTACAGGCTTGATATTCGAAACAGTCATGTCTCTTAGTAATTTTAACAACTTTTGGAAGAAACTTTTTCGCAAAAAGTAAATTCTTCAAACAACATTTGTAAATACCTACATAGAAAAAAATCTAAAATAATAACTTTCAGGTAGCACAACGGGCGCATGCATAATGTTTGAAAATTGAAATTAAGCATGCCACCTGAACATAAACAGACTTACATATTTTCAAACAAAAACAAAAAATACATGAAGGATTAAGAGTAGCTGCCATACGTTTTTTTTGGTTTCTCCAATATTTAACATTCTCCTGGCTTTTATTTTATAATTCTGAATGTTTATTCTCAATGATCAAGTTTATTTTGCTAATGTCAACATTTTTTGAAAGAAAACTTTTTTCAAAGAAATTTTTTTTCGAACAAAAATTTGAAAGACCTGATTTTCACAAAAAAGTCAAATTTATAAGTAAAAAAATCAACTGTTTTGATGCTACATTTACAATTATAATTTAGCAAAATGTAATGATATGTAATAGGACAATCACGCCAAGTGTATATTTTGCATACCCGCGATACCAACTAAAAAAATACATTGCTCTGTAGGCGGCCATTTTGAATTTATAGGCTTCATACTCGAATTTAAAATGTATTTTAGTAAACCCCATAAATGTTGGAAGAAACTTTTTTTCTACGGCAAATTTCTTTGAACAAATATTTAAAAAGCAAAATTTCATACAAAGTGTCATATATTAACAAATAAAAAAAACTGAATCTGTTTTTTTTTAATTTTCAGAAGTCATTCTTTTCTAAGAGTTCTGTCGATGGGTCGAACGTTTTCCAATACTTAGGTTTTTTGTAGATTGTGAGTTTAGGCATTTTAAGGTTTCTTCAGGTACCAAGCAGTATCAGACACTAAAATATCGTGAAAAGTATCACAAGCAGTTTAAAGATGTCAAAAGATAATTCAGAGCAGGACGAGCAGTTTGAAGGCATTTCATGACAATAAGAGCAGCTGGAACAATCTAAAAACAAAAGCACCAGTACCAACAAAACAATGCCGTATGGCAAACGCAGTCATGTTTCATGCCACTATAAGACAATTGCAAGCAACACAGGTACGCTTAAGATACTATTACCAGCAAAACGAAAAAGAGCAGAAAAGACAAGTTATACACTTAATTGATAATGATCGTGTCGAGCATCATTATAAACAATCACCAGAAAAATAAAGAGCAGAAATAAAAAGCAGGATAAAGACTTCAGCACCTGCACAACAATAGGAAGTAGCACGATCAGGCCTGGGATTCTACCGTAAAACTGTCCACTTTTTGTTGTTGTTGTTGGTCAGTTCTCATGGATCTTTTAAAAATCAGAGCAGGGGTAAAGTGTGCTGGCGAAGCCGGACTTCAAACTGCCCGTAGGGCCTAGCAGTCAACCGTGCGAGAGCGCGGTTTGGTCTGCTAGTAAAATATAATAAAACAACGAATAGCTCTATGTGGCAATCATGAAATAAAACTAATTAATACATTATGAGTCTTTTTTTAAATAATAAATTTTGTCAAAAGGTATAAATCTCATTCAGGTAGGTAAAAAAAAACAATTCAGCAAAATAAATATAAAAAATTACGAATAGCTCTATATGGCAATTATGAAATAAAATTAATTAATAAATTAAAAGTCATTTGGTGAGACAATCATTATGTAAATGAAACGAAAAGATAGAATAAAAATAAAATTAAATTAAAGTTAAATCTAAAAAGACAAAATACAATAACACTGTCATACCAGTCTTCTCAAAGAATCAGACAATAAAAAACAATTAAACCAGAGTGTCCTCATACATATGAACATAACATACAAACAATCAAACAAGCTTGTCCTCGCACATAAGCAGAGGGGAGACAGGAGGGATCTGGATATTCACAACTTCATCTCTGTGTCTGTGGATTTGGAGTGCCTCAAAAGCCATCAGACGTCTACCAAAACACTCAGAGTGCAGGACCAATGTATTGGCAATGTCAAATGTGTGGCCATTTTCAATACAATGGTCGCCATCTCCGAGTATCCCGACAGACCCCTGAAGGCTCTAGCATGCTCCTTTAAAGGAGCCCTATACTAAAAGAATAAATCGGTGTGGGGCCGGCTTACTGCGATCATTTTAGCGCGAGTCACCGTGTGAACCGGCCCCTCCCCGCACCTCCGACTGCTCCTCTATGATACCATAGTTTGTCGAAACTAGAAGCCGTTGATCGTGTCAGGAATCAAGATTCGGGAGTGATAGTCTGTCTACAGCTTTATTTTACATGATCTAATGAAGTTCGCACTGTTTGAAAAAAAAGTGATTGTTAGGTTATTTTTACAAATTAAATAAATAGTTTGTTACATAACTTTTTGCGTAATTTCAAAAGAGAAGTCGATGGGAATGGTGTTATTAGGACCCTGCGCCACTAATGCATAGTAATATTCTGTCAAGGTTGTTGGTGTAGTGAAATTGTTGTTTTGTAGTGATCAAGATGAGGATGATGGCTACATCCCCAACCCTCAGTTGAATGTAAACCAGCTGGCAGGCGAGCCATCACATAAGCTGGCCTCCCAAAACTCAACGCCAGACAATTTTAAGGTATGTTTCCATATTCTGATAAAAAAACGCAACTAAGCTACACATAAAGTGTAACTTCTTGCCGCGTTATCCCCGAAGGGGTCGCATATGGTGAGTAAACCTATTTATTTTTATAGGTAAGGGGGCCGGCCTTACGCCAACCACTTTAGTAAAGTGGGGGGTTTCCCATTTCTTGTGAAGGCTGAGTAAACCTTACCGGTTTTTTTTATTTTGGGCTTAAAATAAACACCGAAATGGGAAATCAATGCTGACACCCTCGGCGGGATTCGAACCCGAGCTCTCGGCATAGAATGCAAGCACTCTATTAACTGAGCTATCGACCTATAGATAAAAACGGTTTTATTTAATAAAAATATTTTGACTTGCATATCACTGCAGAGATGGAATTATCCGCCAGAGTAAGATGAATTGTAAGTGAATGGACTCTGCACGTGAAATTACATAGACAAAATTGTGCCATCACACGGCGGTGTCGCTAAGGAGAAGGTAAACAAATATCTTGTATTTGGTTGCGAAGAAGGCTATTCTCATACAAGTGTAATGTTTCACCGCCGAGAAAAAAGATCCAAATAAAAAATTGTGCTTTGCCCATTAAGATATGTTATTTTGATGATATGTTATTTTCAGGCAAACAGTTACTATGATGAACCCAATCAATCAATGGAAGGCTCGTTTGTCTCACAAAGCATGAATACAATTAAGCAGCAGAGAGCACAGAACAGCATGGCGGGCTCCAGCTCCTCCACCAGCAAACCCCGCAACCGGGAGCCCGCGCGCAGTGCAGGCAGCCAGGAGCTGGCCTCCCTGCGCATGAGGAAGGACATCTTCCAGGCGCAGGGGGACACAACCAGGATGCCTGACACCCAGAACATCACACAAGATCAACTCTCAATGACTCTGCAATCTGAGTGCCTCATCTCTCTTCCTGACAGTGATAATCTTACTCCAGGAAGGAATCAACAGGTTAACTTTACTATTCTTCAAATATATTTACTCAATTCAATTATGATCCTATTTTATTTGTATGCAAGCATTTCAGGTTTAAGAGTAATTTCACAACAATAAATACTTTTTACAATTCATATCAGTATTAATGTGGTGTATGTCTTAGTGATTTTTTATGAAAAATAAAAAAATGTTAGTGCCATCTTTGACTCACGAGCAGGGTTGGGTAACGACACGTCGAAAATTATATTCGACACGTCACGTCGAAAATACGTGTCGAATATGTCAAAAACGTCGAAAATTTACGTCGAAAATTGAAGTTATATTTTCCTACCTATTTCCTACATAAAGTTGTTTTCCCAACAAGTGCCATCTTTACTTAATAGGCAGAGAAATGATCTACAATGAGCATGTATACCGTGCACTAGTATGTACCATCTAATGAGAGTCTATTCATTCCTTTTAGTATATCGTTCATTTGTTTCTTTTAAGTCTAAAGCCCCATTTAGACAGTTCAATGTTTTGTTCGTTTTGAATTCAAGGACCAACAAAATTAAATTAAAATTAGCAAAGATAATAAAATACAATACTTCCTTCAAAGTTCAGATTGTTCATATTTTGTCCTTGAATTCAATTAATCTTGAATAAAACATTGAACTGTATAAATGGGGCTTAAACATAAATATGCCAACTGGAAATTTGTACCCACACAATGTTGTAGAATTTCTTTACTTTTATGTAGGTAAAACAACTGATCTGACCAGCTATCATTACAGTGTTAAACTGTATAGTATATATTTTATCAAATTGATTGGCATGCCCTTTGTCAAACTGTCATTGAGTTTGCTGTGTGTTTGAGTTTATTTAATACTTTGTTTTAGCCTAGGTCAGGTTATTAAGTAGAATAAATATTTCAATGGCGCTGTTAACTTGTAATGTAGATGTAGCATGTAAGAGAAAGACAATAAAAGAGGAAACAACAAATTAATGTCACTAAATATGTATTTCCCTTCATTCCTACCCGAACTCTACTCACTAGTAATTTTCGACGTGTCGTTGATGTCGTAAATTCTAATTTACGACGTGTATATTCGACGCGTCAAATACTAGGTATAATACTCATTTTCGACGTCAAGTATTATACCTACCCAACCCTGCTCACGAGTGTGGACTACATTCTGTAATCTAATCTAATCTAAGCTGCAAGGATATATATCATTTAAGATTTATATTACATGCATTCCCACAAGCAGACATGTATAATTTCGCGCTAACACATGCCGCATGTGGACCTACATTATAAAATCCCAATCTCAAATGAACATAAGCCCTGCAACTCTTGCCGTCCTTCCCTGAAACAGGGGTGACATTGGCAAAGTGAACCATTTTTTACAGTATGGGTGGTCAGCCGCATACCGACCTATAAGTCAAGGAACTTGACTTGTAAGCTAGGGAAAAATCCTTGATTATCAGAAATTTACTATGGGTACCGTCACATAGCCAAGGGACATTTTGAACGTTTGGAGTCTGTTATGTTGACAAACTCTTGGGGAATTTAGGAATCATCAAAAATGAAGTATTGTTTGTGAAGTGAAGTAGCATGCATGGTCTTGTTGTGCAGGAGGGGGTTGGTGCATCCAGTCAGAGGGAGAGTGTGAGCAGTAGTGCGGGGGATGGGGAGGGGCTGCCCCCTCCTATGCCCGCCCTGCCCACTACCCGCAGGCCGCACACACACAACAATCACACACACACAGGTAACACACTCTCACTAATTAATAATCGTATTAAAATGTTTATTTTTTTAATTCTGTGCTAGACACTCTAGATTTTAGAGAATAGAGAAGTTTATGTTGGAGTGTCACAAAGGTGTGGGTATTGGTGAGGTAGCGGTTGATGTCCTGATGCTTTGTAGCAGGAGTGGGTTGTGTTGTGTTGCCTTTACTTTGAGACACTGAAAGGAAGTGGCGATTGATATCCTTTATTATATTGTCCTTCGTGGTCGTCAATCGCTTGGAGTTTCGATTTTCAAAATCAATGCCATCACAGCAGATAAAACACGTTCCCAATGTATGGCGAATCAAATTTTGTATATATTTTGCAAAAGTATACCATCCGCGTATGTGTTTAAAAAGCAAATTCAAATACACTCATAAACCCTTATAGACCCCTTTTGTGTTTATATTGAAATGTATGAAAATATATTGACATCTAGCGGCAAAACTGGAAAGTTTTTTTATAATCAGTAGTTCTTTTGTTCAGAAAAAAAATTATACAAGGGATATTTTCTTTTATTTGATGCAAATTAAAAAAAAAAAAAACAAAATAAAAATGGATTTAAATCTGTAATCTAAGTTGCAAAGTTATGTAACATTTGAGATTCATATTAAATGCATTCCCACAAGCAGACACGTATAAGTTCGCGCTTACACATGCTCCATATGGACGTACAGCATAAAAATCCAATCTAAGGATATTATGTCGGTTTACAGATACTAAAATATAATCTATAATATATAATCTAAGTTGCAAGGATATATTAATTTAAAGCTCTCAGATGTATGCCCACAAACAAACCCGTGTAGTTCGCGCTTACAAATGCTGAATGTGTACTTACAAATAAAATCCAAACCTCAATTGAGCATAAGCCCTACATTTTTTGCCGACCTTCCCTGACACAGAGGTCTATAATCTAAGTTGCAAGGATATATAAAGATCAAAGCTTTCCTTTTCAAAAATTCCTTGACTTATAGGTTGGTATGAGGCTGACCACCCATACTGTAAAAAATGGTTCACTTTGCCAATGTTACCCCTGTTTCAGGGAAGGTCGGCAAAAGTTGTGGGGCTTATGTTCATTTGAGGTTTGGATTTTATTTGTAAGTACACATTCAGCATTTGTAAGCGCGAACTACACTTGTTGGTTTGTGGGCTTACATCTGAGAGCTTTAAATGAATATATCCTTGCAACTTAGATTATAGATTATAGATATAGAAAGCTCATATATAATGCATGCCCACAAACAAACTTTTTCCTGTAACTTTTGCCAACCTTCCCTGGAACAGGGGTCTTGTCTTGTCTTGTCTTGTATCCTGCCGCCATTCCTCTAGGGGTGGCCGGTACCTCCACACAAGTGCCTCCACTTGACTCTGTCCCTGCATACTTCTTTCATCTCATCTAATTTCATCACTCTTTTCATGCATGCTCTTCTCTTGTTTCCACTCTGTAAATTCCATTCATTCGCAATCTCACTTATCTGATCAATCCATTATTTTCTAGGTCTAACCCTTCCACGCTTACCTATTACATTCCCTTTATACACTCTTTTTGTCAGTCGGTCGTCATTCATCCTTTCAATATGTCCAAACCATCGCATCACACTTCTTTGAACTTTCACTTTCACGCTTTTTTTACTCCGCATTCATTCAGAACCCATTCGTTTCTCACTCTATCTTTCAGTGTTTTTCCTGTCATACTTCTCAAATGAGCCATTTCTACGGTGCATATCTTATTTGCTTCTATTTCATTCACCGTCCATGACTCGCTTCCATACATTAGGGTCGGCAACAATATACAATTGTGTACCGCCATTTTCATTTTCTTTGGTATCCTTTTATTCTTCGCTATTCTACCAAACGCTCATATCACGCATCTTCTTTGCTGGCACGCTTCTCGAATTTCTTCGTCATCTTACCATTCGCCTCAAACTTGCTTCCTAAATAGTCAAACTCATTCACTACTTCAACTTTTTTTCCATTCAAATTAACTGTAAGTTCCTCACATACTTCATTCCTGTCAAAAACTAATATTTTTGTCTTATTCGCATTCACTTTCAAGCTATTTTTACAAAACGCATCATTCAGTTTGGTTAACATCGCTTGGAGTTCCTCCGCCGAGTCAGCTAAAACTATAGCATCATCAGCATAAAGAAGTACTCCAACTCTTGTTTCACCCACTTTCACTCCGCTCTCTGATATTCCAGCCTCTTTTATGCAACTGTCCATGATTATATTAACACATTGTTTGCGGGAAACTAGTTAACTCGTCATACACCTCTTTATCGTAACGTGCGGGAGACGTGTAAACTCGTTTCGTCGCGCCTAGCGGTAGGGCGCGGGAAACTTGGCATCAAACGGGTGTGGGGCCATGCGATACCTACCCTCAGCGGTCCCCGATCTGTCTACCTGCCGATACAATGAGTTTGAGACGGGACAAAAAATAATAACTGTAAAAATAAACAGACAGAATATTTAAATTTTAAACAAAGGATTTTGTTTTTGCACTTTCGTTCGTCTCTCCAGTAACTTCTATATCCTGATTTCGTTAGGACGTTTTATATTCGTAGACGTTTATACACTATTAGGTTTTAGTTTTTTTTATAATATGTGTAAAAATTTCAAAATAATATTGATATTCTGTATAAATAAAATGATTTCGATTGTGAAATAGTGTTTTTTCTATGATTCCGAAGAAAGTAGAATGTTTTTGTACACAAAAAAACAAAAATATAGATATTGTGTTAAATAAATAAACGGAGACGTATTTTTAAAGTAAAAAACTAAAAGTTTCATTGAAAAATATCAAATAGATCGTAAGATATAAATGTTTTACGAAAAGTCTAATGTTCTAACCCGCTCTACGCCGCCATCTGGCGAAAAAATTCCCGCATACATAGTGTTAAACAACCATGGACTAATTAAACAACCATGGGTCTAATCTAATCTAATCTAAGCTGCAAAGATATATATATCATTTAAGATTTATATTAAATGCATTCCCACAAGCAGACATGTATAGTTTCGCGCTAACACATGCCGCATGTGGACCTACAATATAAAAACCCAATCTCAAATGAACATAAGCCCCGCAACTCTTGCCGAGCTTCCCTGAAACAGGGGTGACATTGGCAAAATGACCCATTTTTTACAGTATGGGTGGTCAGCCGCATACCAACCTATACGAGTAAGTCAAGGAACATACATGACAAATTACATTTTTTAAATCAACAAATAATAATATGTGTGGACATCAAAACTAAAAAAAAAAAAAAAAACAATTTAATAAACCCTAGCCGCCAACATTACAGATCAAGCGCCATTTCTATCTGTCCTTACATACTTCTTTCATTTCCTCCAGAGTCATAACCTGCTTCATACAGGTTTCTTCTTTTATTGGGTGACATTGGCACATTTTGTAACAGTTTGGGTGGTCAGCCTCATACCAACATACAAGTCAAGGATTATGATGGAGCAAATTAAAACCGGTTCCGTTTTTTTTTATTTGCTTTTAGTTTTTTTCTTTTGTTAAAAGACTTTAAAATTTAAAAATTCTTTTACAAAAACTGCATTTTTTATTTTACATGTTTTATAATATAACAAATTTTAATGCAAGAAAACTATGTGCAATATACACATTGCCAAATGTTAAGGGGTTGGGCTGCGTAGCAGCCAGGTGCGGAGCCCCTAGTTGGTTTTGAATAGTCCAGTCAAGCACCCTTAAAAAGTGTACATGAGTAATGTGGTCTTATAAAGCTTGTAAATTGTTGTTAAAAAAATTATATAGATAGCTAAGGCACAACCTGGTTACTGTTATGCTGGATGAAGCTTTGGTCTGATAAAGTTTTCAACCCAGCGAAGAGCATTTCTGACAAATTGAATGATGTTTTTTTGATTCCCAAGGTTCAGTGACACTTGATACTTGCCTGTTTATCTAATAATTATTATTAACAGGATATTGATGTGCATTATTTGTATGTTATTGTGTAGAAAGCACAGCCGTGGATAATACTCAGTGGCACAACCCGCACTCAGAGTCACAAGTCACCATGTGGTGGCACAACAAAGCCAATCAGGTAATTCTATTATACATTTTAAGAATATTTACTAATGGAATAATAGATACAGCTGCCCCAAAAATTATTCAAGTTCAGCTTAACCCTTATCTATATCTATATAATTCTCGCTTGTCTTTGGTTTTTACGTTGTAGGTTCACATGAGGCATGTGCAAGCGCGAACTTGTACGTGTCTGGTTGTGAGAATGCATGTAATGTGAATCTCCAATGTAACATATCTTTGCAACTTAGATTAGATTAGATTAGATTAGATTAGTCAATGTTTATGGTCTCCTCCGAAACGGCTTTACGGATTCTTATGAAATTTTGTACGCATATTTGATAAGTATCAGAATCGGCCAACAAGTATATTTCATACAGCCATATGATTAAAAAGAGCGTACACAGATTTCTACTTTCATTATTTTCGACCAAATTTTTTGTTGTTGTATTTTTTGGTCTTTTGTCATCAAAACATACATACGATCTGAGATTTTCACATTCCTATTCTCACTTTTCAAGTTTAAATCGCGATTTTAGTATTTTCGTAGGAATAAAACCTCTTTCTTCCATCAGGCTCTATCTCATATATTATCTATTCTTATCTATATCTATAAAGAAGGATGTGTGTATGTATGTATGTATGTATGTATGTATGTATGTATGTATGTATGTATGTCCCCTATAGACTCATAAACCGCTCATCCGATTTTGACGAAATTTTCAGGAAACATGTAACATATTCTTAGAACGAATCCTGTGAAACTTGATGGTGATCAAATAAACAGTGGTTCTCAATTCTCGATATTTCAGCAACGAGGTCGGTAAATTTTGAAACCACCCAATAGAAGAAGACCATTATATTCAACTACAATACATAATCTT
The DNA here is from genome assembly GCA_951799405.1 of Agapetus fuscipes. Classification (NCBI taxonomy): domain Eukaryota; kingdom Metazoa; phylum Arthropoda; class Insecta; order Trichoptera; family Glossosomatidae; genus Agapetus; species Agapetus fuscipes. Next base: position 3,440,953 of record OX637353.1, on the reverse strand, counting down.
AGTTGCAAATATACATTTACATTAAAGATTCATATAAAATGCATGCTCACAAGTAGACACATGGAAGTTCACGCTTACAAATGCTGCATGTGTACCCACTCATAATTTAAAATCCAAATCTAAAATGAACAACCCAGTAACTTTTACTTTACGCCAACTTGAAATGGATGTTATTCAGCTCCTGAGTGGCTTGACACTCATTTCTTATGAAGGCTGAGTAAGCCTTGCCGGTATTTTATTTTGGGTTTAAAATAAACACTGAAACGGGAAATAATTTCTGACAACTTCGGTGGGATTCTAACTCGAGATCTCGGCATGGAATGCAATCTATCTATCTATATCTATAAAGAAGGATGTGTGTATGTATGTATGTATGTATGTATGTATGTATGTATGTATGTATGTATGTATGTATGTATGTATGTATGTATGTATGTAGGTATGTATGTATGTATGTATGTATGTATGTATGTAAGTATGTATGTTCCCTATACTCATAAACCGCTCATCCGATTTTGACGAAATTTTCAGGAAACATGTAACATATTTTTAGAATGAATCCTGTGAAGTTTGATGGTGATCAAATAAACAATGGTTCTCAATTCTCAATATTTCAGCAACGAGGTCGGTAAATTTTGAAACCACCCAATATAAGAAGACCATTATATTCAACTACAATACATAATCTTAGTTGCAAATATACATTTACATTAAAGATTCATATAAAATGCATGCTCACAAGTAGACACATGTAAGTTCACGCTTACAAATGCTGCATGTGTACCTACTCATAATTTAAAATCCAAATCTAAAATGAACAACCCAGTAACTTTTACTTTACGCCAACTTGAAATGGATGTTATTCAGCTCCTGAGTGGCTTGACACTCATTTCTTATGAAGGCTAAGTAAGCCTTGCCGGTATTTTATTTTGGGTTAGAAATAAACACTGAAACGAGAAATAATTTCTGACAACTTCAGTGGGATTCTAACTCGAGATTTCGGCATGGAATGCAGTTACTCTACCAACTAAGCTATAGACCGGACTTTTTACAAATATGGTGGATCGATATCGGTTTGGTTAGGGGTAAGCAACCTGCGGCTCACCAGCCACATGCGGCTCTTTGCCTTTTTCATACATACTCTTCTCTTATTTTCACTCTGCAGGTTCCATTCTTTCGCAATCTCACCTATTTGGTCTAACCATTCTTTCCTCGGCCTTCCCCTTCCGCGCTTTCCTCTGACATTTCCTTTGTACACTTTCTTCGTTAGTCGTTCATCATCCATTCTTTCGAGATGTCCGAACCATCTCATCGTACTTTTTTGTACTTTCATTCTCATATTCTCTTTTATACCACACTCGTTCATCACCCAATCATTACGTACTCTCAGTGTTTTTCCAGCCATTGCTCTCAGGTAAGCCATTTCAACCGTACATACTTTACTCAGCTCACATTCATTAACTGTCCACGCCTCACTTCCATACATCAATGTCGGAACCAATATACCATTGTGGACCGCCAATCTCATATTCTTCGTAAGTTTCCTATTTCTTGCAATTCTTCCAATCGTTCCCATTACACTTCTTCCTCTACTAGCACGCTTTTCCAATTCTTTCGTCAATTTCCCATTCGACTCAAACTTGCTTCCCAGATAATCAAATTCTTTCACGACCTCCACTCTTGTTTCATTCAGTCTTATCTCAATTTCCTCGCATTCCTCAGTCCTGTCAAACACTAATACTTTCGTCTTACTGGCATTCACTTTTAAACCGTTCTTACTAAAAGCATCATTCATTTTGGTGAGTATCATCTGGAGCTCCTCCGCTGTATCAGCCAACACTACGGCATCGTCAGCATAGAGAAGAACTCCAACATTCGTCTCACCCACTTTCACACCATAATGAGAAATTTCTGCTTCTTTCATACAATTGTCCATGATTATGTTAAATAACCACGGACTCATTACACACCCCTGTCGTACTCCCTTGTAAACATCAAACCATTCGCTACATTTACCATCCACTCTTACACACGCCAAACTATTTTCATAGATGGCGCGTATTCCATTCAGAAGCTTGCCGTTCACACCGTACTTTAGGAGTACTTTCCACATCATACCTCTGTCCACCGAGTCAAAAGCCTTCGCGAGATCCACCAAGATAAACAAAATGTTTGCCTTTTACCTAACCCGGCCGTGCGACTTACAATTTTGTTGTCAATAGAAAATGTTCCGTGTGCACTACCTAAAACTTTCACTTATTGAAATAATGGATAGAGCACATTTTAAATGTGGGGAAAAAATGTGAATTCACTTGGCCGGGATAAAGACAGGACAGGCAGTCAAAAATTCAACATAAATTAAACACTTTTATGGAGATAGTTGAAAAAACACTTAAGTGCATCATATTGTATGAAGCATTTTCCCCAACTGCATACGTTTCACAGTGCGGTTACATTGAAAAATATTCCTGATTGTTTGGAATACATTTATTTCTTCACTTTGCTCAAAGAGTATAGTGAATTTTATAGATTAGTTCTTTAATTGTATCTATATAATAATAATCTATAATCTAAGTTGCAAGGATATATTCATTTAAAGCTCTCAGATGTATGCCCACAAACCAACAAGTGTAGTTCGCGCTTACAAATGCTGAATGTGTACTTACAAATAAAATCCAAACCTCAAATGAACATAAGCCCCACAACTTTTGCCGACCTTCCCTGAAACAGGGGTGACATTGGCAAAGTGAACCATTTTTTACAGTATGGGTGGTCAGCCTCATACCAACCTATAAGTCAAGAAATATGAATAATAAATTACATTTAAATATAAAAAAGAACAAAACCTTACAAAGAAATCTATACAAAAAAAGTCAAAAATTTCCTATGCAAAAAATGTAGCAAATGAATACACCAACATTAGAAATCAACATTGCAGATTAGCCGCCACTTCTTCCTGTCCTTGCATACTTCTTTCATTTCATCCAGAGTCATAACCTTTTTCATACAAGTCCTCCTTTTATTATGACTCTGGATATCCCAGTCATTCGCTATTTCAGAGATTTGATCCTTCCATACTTTTCTCGGTCTTCCTCTACCACGACATCCATCTATTCTAGCAACATATACTTTCTTCGTCAATCTTTCATCACTCATTCTCTCCAAATGCCCGAACCATCTTAACATACTTCTTTTAATCTTCACTTTCACACTTTCCCTTACACCACATTCATCTCTTACAAAATCATTCCTCACCCTGTCACTTCGTTTTTTCCCAATCATGCTTCTTAGATAGTCCATTTCTACTGTATGGACTTTACTAATTTCCCTTTCACTCACCGTCCAGGCTTCACTTCCATACATCAAGGTTGGCACTAGTATACCACCGTGCACCGCCAATCTAACATTTTTTGAGAGATTTTGGTTCCTGGCGATGCAAGCGGTCGCACCCAGTACACACCTGCCTTTCATTATTCTTCTTTCAAATTCACCGGCCATTCTTCCATCTTTTTCAAACTTACTTCCCAAATATACAAACTCATTTACGACATCAACATTCATTCCATTAATTTTAAATTCATAATTCATATTTTCATCATCTCTTTCAAAAATCAAAACTTTCGTCTTTCTTGCATTCAACTTCAAATTATTACCTTTCAAAGCTTCGTTCAATCTAGAGAGCATCATTTGCAATTCCACTGCTGAATCAGATACAAGGACTGCATCATCCGCATACAGTAGAACGCTTACTTTGCTCTCTCCTATCATTAATCCACAATCATCAAGTCTAGCATCTCGAACACACTTGTCCATGACTATGTTAAATAGCCATGGGCTCATCACACATCCTTGCCTTACACCCTTAAAAACTTCAAACCATTCACTATACTCACCATCAATACGAATGCAAGCCATACTATTCTCATAGTTCGCATGCACCGCATTGAGTAGAGCTCCATTCACTCCGTATGCTTTCAAAACATCCCACAACATACCTCTGTCCACTGAGTCAAAAGCCTTTTCCAGATCCACAAAGGATTATTATAATATGTATGATTATAAAATTTAATTTATTGTTTATATTCTTTTCTTGTATAGGTCAATATGCATCTGACCAACTATAAATAGAAAATGGTTCACTCTGCCAATGTCACCCCTGTTTCAGGGAAGGTCAGCAAAGAGTTGCAGGGTGTATGTTCATTTGAGATTTGGGTTTTTATGTTGTAGGTTCACACGCAGAATGTGCAAGTGTGAACTTATACGTGTCTGCTTGTGGGCATGCACTTAATGTGAATTCCAAATGTAACAATTATATCCATGCAACTTAGAATAGATTAGATGAGTGACGTTACATAGCCGATTTTTTTATCTTAAATATAAATGGAGCACCGCAATCGATTTTCCCTATGCTTGGCTCTGCTGCTTAACAGTTGTACCTAGACCTTTTTTTATAAAAAACGTGAAGATTAACCTAGAGATAAATTGTGTGAAGCTTGATTCCGATTAGCACACTTTTTTTTTTGATCCTGTTGTTTCCTCTTTTATCTGTAGAAAAAAATTGATACCACATGCCCAAATGGCGTAGTGAAACACGCCGGGTACTGCTAGTATACTTATAAAACCAAAAAAGCGTTCGTTGGTAATGCGATAGAATGGTGAAGGACTAAACGGTTTTGGCTGTCTTTCGTTTCAGAATAAAGTACGTAATCTGGGAAGGGTTATAGCGTACAAAAAAGTTGATAAAATAACGCAGAACATGTTTAAATTTGTGAAATGCTGAACGTCGTTTTTATATGGGAATTGATCATTTCCAACTTCATCTAATTGACAGATTTTTGTTCCATATTCAAATTTCATTAAATGTGTTCGGTTTGAAATATTGTGAGAGGTTGAACAAAATCAAATTAATAAAATAAACTGGTAGGTACAAAATTTGAAAATGGAATAAAAAATCATATTATTCATCAACAGCCTGTACCAAACAGAACTCTTTTTTAAAAAATGGAATTTAGCTTTTCAACTGTCAAAGTCATGAAAAGCGTTCAAGATTAAATAAATAAGTCTTTAATCTCAGTTACAAATATATGCACACATTTAAGGTTCATATTGAATGGATGCCCAAAAGGAAACACATGTTAGTTTGTGCATACACATAATGCATGTATATTTTCAAAATAAGACCCAACTGCAAATCCCAAATAACAACGGTGCAATTTATGCTGACTTAACTTTAAACAGGCAGAAGTGAAACAATTTGTACACCAACTTACAAGTCGAGGATTTATAATCTAAGTTGCATAAAAACATATGGTGGCTCTTTCAACATTTCTTTGATCCGTCTAATCTAATCTAATCTAAGTTGCAAAGATATGTTACATTGGAGATTCACATTACATGCATTCTCACAAACAGACACGTAAAGTTCGCGCTTGCACATGCCTCATGTGAACCTACAACATAAAAACCAAATTTCAAATGGGCATACACCCTGCAACTCTTGCCATCCTTCCTTGAAACAGGGGTGACATTGGCAAAGTGAACCATTTTCACAGCATGGGTGGTCAGCCGCATACCAACCTATAAGTCAAGGAACATACACGACAAATTACATTTCAAAACATATAATCTAAGTTGCAAAGATATTTTGTCATTTTAGACTCATATTAAATACATGCCCAAAAGTAAGCATATTGTAAGTACATGCTTTCACATGCTGCATGTGTACATAAACTTTGAAACTCCTACCACTTTCTCTGAAACCAGGGGGGCATTGGCAAAAGTGAACCAAGTTTAACTACATACTCAATCTTCTTACTTAATATTCAACTTTCTATGTGCAAACTTGAGCTCGAATCGTCCATACGAGGTAACAAATCAAAGCTAACATGAAGAAAATATGAATTTTGTATCATCAATAGATCGTGAAAAAAGGAATTCATTTTTTCCGAATATAAGTGGCAAAGGTATTGGGGATTCACAAAATATGCATTCTCACAAGCTCACACTTATAATTTCGCGCTAACACATGCCGCATGTGGACCTACAATTTAAAAACCCAATCTCAAATGAACATAAGCCCTGCAACTCTTGCCGTCCTTCCCTGAAACAGGGGTGATATTGGCAAAGTGAACCATTTTTTACAGTATGGGGGGTCAGCCGCATACCAACCTATAAGTTTAGGAGCATAAACACAATGATCTAAATCTAAGTTGCAAAGATATGTCTTGATATGTATGATATTAAAGATATCATTTAAGATTCACATTGAATGCATTCCCACAAGCAGACATGCATAATTTCACACTAACGCATGCCGCATGTGGACCTACAATATAAAAACCTAATCCGAAATGAACTTAAGCCCAACAACTCTTGCCGACCTTCCCTGAAACAGGTGTGCCATTGGCAAAGTGAATCATTTTCTGCAGCATGGGTGGTCAGCCGCAAACCAACCTATAAGTCAAGGAACATACACAATAAATTATGTTTTTAAAATCAATAAACAATAATATGGACATCCAAAACAATGATCTATCCTAAATTATCGTATTGATTTTATTTCTTCTAATATCAATCAATATGTATACAATATACATCAACGTTTGCAACTAGCTTTATTTAAAGCATCATTAAAACCTATAAATGATAATTTAATTATTTTTGAGATGTACACAGAAAAAGTTTCCTTCTGCCCAATAGAACGACAGCATTCTTTTATTGGTATTAAGCAATGAAATTATGGTTAAAATACCAATTACAGTGTGAAAATGACAAAAGATATACAACTTTCATATACACCTCCTGAAATTTTAAAGGCTACAACATCTTTCATAACTGCAATCCATAGTACTTCTATAATCTATAATCTATAATCTAAGTTGCAATGATATATTCATTCAAAGCTCTTAGATGTATGCCCACAAACAAACACGTGTAGTTCGCGCTTACAAATGCTGATTGTGTACCTACTTACAAATAAAATTCAAACCTCAAATAAACATAAGCCCCACAACTTTTGCCGACCTTCCCTGAAACAGGGGTGACACTGGCAAAGTGAACAATTTTTAACAGTATGGGTGGTCACTTCAATGTACTTCAATATCTTTAAATGAGCCCAACTTCATTTGATATAATGTCCATGAAGCTCAATTGTTTTAAGTTATTGGGCGATGCCGTCTCGCTATAATAGTTACAATGATCACTTCAAAATAAGATTTCTTCGCTCATCTTTTCCATTTTCTGAAGAACAGCCATTCCCAAATTTACAAATCCACAAAACTATTGAATCTCATTTATAAAAAAAAGGCAGGATAAAATCTGCGGGGTCAGCTAGTATCATATATATCTCGCGTCTCAATGTTTGTGGTCAAACTCCTCCGAAACGGCTTTACGGATTCTTATGAAATTTTGTACGCATATTTGAAAAGAATATTCATGTGAATATTAATTTTTATATGTGTGCACACGACACATGCAGATTGTGTAGGCGCGAACCAGGCGCGTGCAGAGAGTACAGGCAACTACATTTGAGAAGAGATATTTTCTCCCGTTCCTTTGAAATAACTCAATTGAAATTGACTGAAGTGCTAACGATGGCTCCAATCAAACAAAAATTTGGAATTCAAATCTCAATATCACGTTTTAATGCATTTTTTACCATGCGCCTACCTATTAGGCGCATGTGCTTGTATGGGATGCACGCCCATGGCGCGAACTTACATGTGCCTGTTTGTGAGCATGCATTTAATATGAGCCTTAAATATTAACATATCTTTGCAGCGTAGATTTTAGATTATAGATTGCATTAATTTTATTTCATTTATTATACACAAACGTTTTCTTTCTCTCGATCATCTTCAGGTACAAAAAAAATTTTTTTTAAGAGATCAAGCAATGAATATGCCAGTTACTTCAATGAAATACATTAAATTAAGAATATTAATGATTGGTATTTTTTCAAAGGTCTTTTTAAGATTTTGTTTTAACCCTTTGGTGGGCAAATTTTTTTTTAAATATATTTTTTAAATTACTTAGGTGATATTTTTAAGTATCCATATGATAATATGAATGTAAAAAAAAAATACAAAAAAATAGTATAGGTAAAAAGATAATTATGGTGGGAAGCATATATCCCACGGAACTATTACAGAGACATCATTTTAGTCGAAATCAAAATTATCATATTTTTTAAATATTTTTAAGATGGTTAAAAAATATAGAAATCACGCAATTATGGTTAGTAAACATTAAATAAACCAAAAGAACAGAATATTTTTATATTTTTCCTTGAAATTTTTTGAAACATAGGTACACGCAAAGTGGCACCTCACACCTGCTTCAAATTTATTGGGTAGTTTTTCGATTTCTTGGATACTGCAGCACCTGCACCGTCTAGAAGTGTCACCAAATGTTGGGAGATGCTGCCTAGCCCCTGTGAGACGGGTTTCTTGCGGGACTGTTCCTATTTTTTCAAAGAATTTTAAAGACCACCCTCTTCTTTTTCTTGTGCAATAATCACCAATCAGCCGAAATCTTCACAGTTTGACGTCCATTGAACTGGTGATGTGACAAATTTTGTAATATCCTGTGGCAATATTTCAATTGAATCATCCGATTCATTTGCATGGTTTTCATTTGAGAAAAATGACGAAAATAAGTATTAGTGTTGTCCAGTTCATACAATTATTAGGGAGAGTCTTCGTCGCATTCAGCCTCTGAATATTCTTCCTCGGAAGATGAAAAATGAAAATATTAAAATATTTCTTCCATATCTTCGATCACATTCAATTTTTTACCCATCTAAAAATAAAAATGTAGGGAAAAAGTAAAATAAAATAAAAATGTATGAATTATTTTGGTCACATTTAGTTCCGTGGGATATATACTTCCCACTACTTTGACACTTGATTATAGCTGAACGACATGCATGTTTTCAGATATTTATTTATCAATGTAAGCATGAATACATACCCTGGTAGAAATATAACAGTATATAGCTTAGAAAGTCCTGGATGCTCAATAAAACATTGTTTTGGAACAAAACTCTGGATTTTCGACAATCTGACGCAAATTTTCTAGACTTTCTCCACTCTGATCGATGTATTATCAAAACTAACCGTTAATTGTTAAATATTTGATCTGAAAAATATTCCTGAATATGTCCGCAGATGATTTTAATCTATTTTAGTTGGGAGCACCACTTTCCAATAACTTTTTTCTGGCATTTCATTATCTGGGAATACATCTTCCCACCGCCCACGAAAGGGTTAACATTGTTGTATTCCACTTTTATTGTTATTTTTTAATCGTTACTAGCGTTTTCAGAGAACCTCCATCTTCGTGTAACAAAGAATTACTATTCATAGTCATAACCATAATTAATTTTTTATTTGTTTTTATCGGCGGTCATCATCTGCAGCACCCGTTTTTCTCTTTGTCTACATCTCATTCCCACACACTCACAATACATACGTTATTTTTCTTTAAAAACTAAAATATTCACTAGAAATAATGAACATGGCAGAACAACGTTTGCCTAGTTTGCAGCTAGTAGCAGCAGACAAAGTTTGCAGCTAGTCTCTTAGTAAAATTTAAACGGCAGGCTTGTTTTAAAACCCCGCTAAAACTTTGCTGTGACCCTTTTACAATTTGAGAATTAATTACTTTTTTATGCTGGTACATGTTTCTACTTGTGCATGGTACATGTTTCATGCAGCAAAAAATAATAGAATCAAACAATATAGATCGGAAACTGAGACTACTCCTCATCAAAACCTATGTATGGAGTATCTTGATGTACGGCTGCGAGACATGGTGCCTATCCAAAAGAGATAAACAGAGACTAGAGGCTTTCGAGATGTGGTCATATAGAAGACTACTAGGAATTTTCTGGAGAGACCACACTACAAATGAGGAGATTCTCCAAAGAATCTATGGAGGAAGGCATCTGCTCAGGACTTTGTCCAAAATGCGTGCAAGATGGATCGGCCATGTAATACGAAAAGAAGGTCTCCTGTATGCTATAATGGAGGGATGATCGAGGGGACCAACTCTAGGGGACGCCCACGCCAAGAATACCTGGAGGACCTGTTGGTGGACGTGCGCTGCTCATCATATGCAGACCTAAAAAGAGCCGCACAAGATAGGGAAGAATGGAGGAGAAGAGTGAAAAAAATTGCTGCAAGCCAATCCTAGGATTGAAACTGGAGAAGGAAGACATGTTTCTAGCTTTACACACACCTTTAGGCGTTTCATTGAAGCAAAAAAAGTCAGATTTCCTGTACAATTAATTGTTTTTGTTTTTAATTGTAAACTGATTATTATTATTATTATATTTAGCTGCAGCAACAGTTGGAGCTCACCAGAAGCATGTACCAAAGTCTGCTACAAGATCGTCGTGGCAACCAGTCCTCTCCTGCCACCCTGAGCAGTCTGCCGGGGGCAGCAGGGGGGACTGGAGGCCTCATGCTACCCTGGTGTGAGCCTCCCTGGACCTGGCAGCAGCAGCAACAGCAGCAGCAGCAACAGCAGCAGCAGCAGCTACAGCAGCAGCAGCTACAGCAACAGCAGCTACAGCAACAGCAGCAGTTCCAGCAGCAGCAGCAGCTACAGCAGCAGCTGGTGGCTCAACAGCAGCAGCTGTCAGCTGCCTCCTGGGGAGCCACACACTGCATGCAACACTTGCTGCATCAGCAGAGAGAGATTTCTTGTCTTAGGTCAACAGTCACACAGGTGAGAAATGCCGTTTCGTTAACTTGAGATAACTAAGCAAACTAATGCCCGTTTTCACCGACTCCTATGAAACCGTCACCTAGCTAAAAGTATTTAAATATAAGAGACTTTTAAACGGGTACCTAACTTACATTCAGTTTCACGAGTGAAACTGTCACCTAAAAATCGTCCACCTAGCTAGGAGCCTGTTTAGCAAGCAACTAGTGTTGTGAAACTCGATTTTTGTAAATTCGAAATGTATTTTATGGTGTATAAAATAATATACACATTTCAAATAAAAACAACACATGATTATTTGACGTTTATAATAATATCTACCATTTACGCTGCAAACATTATTTTTTAATTGAATTTTTATCTTTTCAATGATGTGTACAATAGTTAAGTGTTACAAAGACTAATTACGTGCAGTGGCATACAATACTTTTTCTACGACCATGAAATAAATAACAAAATAGTAAATAATAGTCATAATACTGTAGTCGTCCATTTGAAGTAATTACCTTTGTCAAACCGTGTAATTTATCATTCCCCTCGATTATCTAATCTAATCTGCAAAGATATATTACATTTGGGATTCATTTTAAATTAATGCCCACAAGCAGATACATATAAGGTTGCGCATATAGATGCCACATATAAGGTTTAACATTCAAACCCAAAACTCAAATAAACATAAGCCCTGGAACCACTGAAGCAGGGGTGTCATTGGCAAAGTGAACCGAGTTTTTACAGCATAGATGGTCAACCTCATACCGACCTATTAGCCAAGTAACTGTTTAAGTTTGTTTTTTTTTGCGGTGGAAATATCTTGCATTATTTTCCTTTCAAGCCTTCTGTTTTCCTTCTAAAAAAGGAAAGCTACAATTTGGAGTATTTGATAAATAACATTGATGAATACTATTAACAATTTTTGTTTGACTCTACGCATAAAATATATTAATTTTCATTTGAACAAAGATTGAACATAGTGGGGAGGAACTATCAATAAATTGAAAATATTCATGTAGTGGCTGACATTTAAACGTGGTTGCTATGGAAACGGCAAATAATAGTTTGTTATCGGTCGCTTAGAAGGATAGCCTCATACAAGGTTGATACCTACTCGAAATTCAAAAATGGTTCCATTTCTGACAATGCGCATGCGCACATTTTCATTTCAACACCGTTTCTAGTTGCGTAATGTAACATTACGCAACGGGTTTGGAAATGTATAGCATTGTGATTGCGTTAGCCGTTTTGTAATTAGTCAATTACCAAATGGGAGTAGAAAAAGTATATTTTGGTATGCACACACTATAATACGGCTTGTAGTCTGCAGCTGCATTCACATGCATTGCTCTGTTGCGTTTTTCGTTGTTGACAATTTACATCAATATTCGACATGGAAAATCGGCATTTTCAAATACACGGCGGTCAGCAATCAATCATCACGATGTCATCAAATTAAAGAAGAAACATGCTTCAACTTTTCACAGGATGACCGCGAGAAACTTGTTCAATCCTGCTACATGGGGCTATACTTACGCCTCCCATGTCTGCCACATATTTTTTTTTATTTTTTTATTTATTTTACTTACGGACATAATAGTCCAATTACATAGTTATATGAAAAAGTAATTACAGAAAATGACAAAGAAAATAATATAATACAAGAATTAATATTTCATAATAGCATAGACAAAATATAAATACTTATACTTTCCTCAGCAAAACAAAGCTCTACGGAATTCAGATAGGCTCATGCCGCATAAATCTAGATGAGAGGAAGAATTTAAAAGACGACACATTCTGTTAATAGGAGAATAGTATCCTAAATTTGAAGTGTGAAAGTTGAGAGAGAGCAATTCATTTATTCTAAATCTTCGCGTTGGAACATTTAATTTGATACATTGTAAAAGATAAGGTGAGTCGAAAATACTATTAATGATTTTATAAATACATATGAGTTGAGCATGTTGTCGGCGTGTTACTAAAGATGAAATGCCTAGGGTGATCTCTATGTCTTTATAGTCATACTCATCTCTACTTAGACCCAGTTTCCAAGCAACTCGTCTTAGAAAGCGATGCTGTACTGATTCAAGACGGTCAATGTGGGTAGCATAGAATGGAGACCAGATAACACTGGCATACTCAAGGTGTGGGCGAACCAATGAACAGTAAAGGATTTTTAAAGTTTGTACATTATTGAAATCAGAAGTGATTCTAAGGATGAAACCTAGAATCTTAAGTGACTTATTAACAATATTATCAATGTGTTCGCGAAAGGAAAGTTTGATATCCAATGTTAAGCCAAGGTCCTTAATAAGTGTGACCGTTGCCAGGTCAACACCATTTAGTTTGTAGACAAAATTTACAGGTTTTTTTGTTTTATAAAAGGACATAATTTTACATTTATCGATATTCAGCTCCATGCAGTTGGCCTTGCACCAATCATTGAATGAATCAATATCTGATTGAAACAGAGAGCAATCATTGTAAGAGTTAATGGATTTCAGCATTTTGTTGTCATCCGCAAAAAGCCAAAATTGAGTGTCAGAAAAAACATTCAGGTCATTAATAAATATATTGAAAAGAAGAGGAGCAATATATCAGCTGATTGCCTTCAGTGGCATAAAATTGTAATGCCTCTAATAAGTAATTCCTGTGTGTCACTGAATTGTTTCTGTAGATAATAATACAAAACAAGAAGTAACAATTCATCTGAATGATATCATAAGGCCTGTGATATGACAAATTTATGGTAGGTACCTACCTATAAACATCGATCAATGTAAAAGATCGATGTTTTAAAACACCCAATAAATTCATGGACGATAATAGATATTTCCACAACATCTTTACCAAAACTATATTTGTACCTACAGCTCTGTTGTCCGAAAACTTAAAAAATACTACAATTTTATCCAGCAAGGGCATACATGATTGTATTTTTTGACAGCCGATATCCCCACCAAAAATCTATGTCATACTATTATCAAAAAAAAAATTGACCTTTCTCAAAACTTTTTGGACGTAGATAAGTCCTAGCAACTTCTATATCCTAAAGAGTTTCCAAAAAAACAAGGATATCGGCGTCCATATCCACTTATTTGCAGTTTAAACATGACATAACCTCACTGACAGGCCGCTTTAGTGTCCTTTAGCGTAAGAGACAGTTTAGGGAACGGAATATCGGGCTCGCAAATATAAGAAGTTCTTAGCGAGTTAAGAGGTTCTTAAATGCTAAGAGGTTCTTAAATATTTTTAAATAGCACTTTATCTTTAAATATTCTTGGTGAAAACGGGCATAAGATGCACATGTTGTGCAACTTCTTACAGCTTTATTTCCGAAGAGATTGCATGTGGTGTGTGGAACCTATTTAATTTTACATTTAAAGGAGCCGGCTGCAAACCGTTTTAGTTGAAGGGGGGGTTTCCCAGTTTCAGAGGGGGTTGGTTTTTATTTCTTGTGAAGGCTAAGTAAACCTTGTCAGTATTTAATTTTTGGGTTTGAAATAAACAGCGAAAAGGAAAACATTTCTGATACCATTGTTGGGGATTGAACCCCAGCCCTCTGTTTGGAATGCAAGCATTTTATAAACTGAGCTATCACCGGATTTCTGTTTTTTTTAAAGCAACTTGTATACTAGTATTGTGTCATAGATAGTAAATTTGAAAATGGAACAAAAAATAATTCTATAATTATATTACGCTATGTGGTCGTCAGCGGTGCTCTAATGAATCAGCGCATTCTACCGCTACGCCACCACGCGCCAACCGGACAAAGCTCGAGATAGCGGTATAAGCTCATAATGCGCAATTCCCTTCCAATCCCACCATAGACACAGCATCACCTTATTGCGAGTTAACCAAGGTTTTGCCACAGTCTGTGAAGCCTGACCAACCTTTGACCATGACCTTTTTCGCACATTCTTGTCATACGTGATCCACTTTTCATCACCAGTTATCAATCTCTTTAAAAACGGTTCAGTTTCATTACGTCTCAATAAAGAATCGCAAATGAGTACACGGTTCATTAGGTTTCTTTTAGTGAGCTCGTGTGGCACCCAAATATCGAGCTTTTTTGTGTACCCAGCTTTTTTCAACTGGGTCAAAACTGTTTTGTGGTCAATTCCCAGTTCTTCAGCTATGTTGTAACTGCTGATTTGCCGATCTTGCTCCACTTTTTCAAAAATGGCGTCCATTTTATCCGTAACAAGGTGACCACAGCGAGGTGCATCTTTGACATCAAAATTCCGGATTGAAAACACTTAAACCAACTTTGTGCTACTCACGGTTCATTAGGTTTCTTTTAGTGAGCTCGTGTGGCACCCAAATATCGAGCTTTTTTGTGTACCCAGCTTTTTTCAACTGGGTCAAAACTGTTTTGTGGTCAATTCCCAGTTCTTCAGCTATGTTGTAACTGCTGATTTGCCGATCTTGCTCCACTTTTTCAAAAATGGCGTCCATTTTATCCGTAACAAGGTGACCACAGCGAGGTGCATCTTTGACATCAAAATTCCGGATTGAAAACACTTAAACCAACTTTGTGCTACTCTTACTGACACTGCATTAGGTCCATAAACGTCACAAAAAAAAATCGCGGCTTGCGTTACATTTTTACCTTTTTTGTAATAAAATTTTAAAATGTATCTAATTTCTTCATTCGATTCGCTCATTTTGACAGAAAGAAAAACAAATGAAAAATACCGGGAAACAAAATTTTCCCAATTTTATTATTTTTTTAAAATGCCTCCTATTTAATGTGATCAAAACCAGCCAGATACAAATAGTACAGCCAAAGATATTTCATTACGTAGTCGGTCCCAAAGTTCTGTCACTGGCACATTATTTTTAAATTTAGAACATTATTTTAAGATTTTTTTATTGAATTCCATTTTTGTATGTTTGACTCTTATTTTAAAACAAAAAACAGCCATTCGCTGCAATTTCTCACGATGGAGTAGACATTGAAAGAAAACCAAATAGCTGTTTTAGCATTGCACCGCTGTAGGCACTCACCAAGTACCATTTTCAAGTTGCTCAAAAATTTAAATACAACGCTTAGATTTGTGTACTGTACTTTTGATAGGTACAATGAAGTCTCTAGTGTTGAGAACAAGAAAATAATTGGCTGGTCTCGCTCCGTATGAACACCAGCAGTGATCAAAGCGATCAAGGCACGCATAGAAAAAAATCCTGTCCGAAAACAGAAGTTGATGGCTTTGCAGATGGGTGTCAGTAGAAAAACCATCAAAAAGGTTTTAAATTAAAATCTTAGTCTACGAACATCCAAAAAAAGAGTGGTCACTTACTTCATGCCCGTCTAAAAACAATAAGGCTTAAAAGATCCTGGAAGTGGTTAAAGCGGTACGCGAAAAATTAACACCGTGATATCCTCTTTACAGATGAAAATATTTTCGATATTGAAGAGAAGTACAATAAACAAAAGGACAAGAGTGTACGCTAGAAGCTCTGAAGAAGCAGGAAAAAGAGTTCCGCGGGTGCAACATGGGCATCATCCATCATCAGTGATGGTCTGGTTGAGTGTATTTTATTACGGGTCAATTGAGGTTAATTTTTGCAAAAAAGGGGTCAAAACATAGAGTAATGATTACTATAGAGGGCGCGTGTGTGACGTATTCCATAGCGCCTGGTGTAAGCAGTTGTTCTATAGCTACTTCATTATAGATATATGCAGCTTAGTGATGTGCGCGCAACAAAATATGTTATCGATACTTTAAATTCCAAGACTTTAATCTAGTATCGTAAAATAAACAAAAGTTGTGATAAAAGCCTTACATTTAGGTTTATACGGATCATTTGATCTTTTTTTTTTTTTTTTTTTACTGTTTAATTGCTTAGAGTTTATTTGTTTTATATATTTGATTGTATTAATTGCTTGTACTCCTTGACTGATAGGTTGGTATGCGGCTGACCACCCATACTGTAAAAAATGGTTCACTTTGCCAATGTCACCCCTGCTTCAGGGAAGGTCGGCAAGAGTTGCAGGGCTTATGTTCATTTGAGATTGGGTTTTTTATATTGTAGGTCCACATGCGGCAAGTGTTAGCGCGAAATTATACCTGACTTGTGGGAATGCATTTGATATAAATCTTAAATGGTATATATCCTTGCAGCTTAGATTAGATTAGATTATGCATTATAGCATGTGTAAGCGCGAAATTATGCATGTCTGCTTGTGGGAATGCATCTAATATGAATCTCAAATGATACATATCTTTGCAGCTTAGATTTAGATTTAGATTTAGATTTGTACGGGGATTAAGGTTTTACTGAACTTTGAAGTGGTAGAAAAACTTTGTTTCGTAGATTGACTACTACACGACCATTTTTGTTTTTCCTTATATTTGAGGTAAATTGGTTCTAATTCATCTAACAAAACCCAACAAGCAAACTAGTCATATAAAAAAACCGCTAAACGACTTTAAGTCATATAAGAGTTGTATAGCAGTTATTAAATGATCTGTTCGTCGTATAGACGTTGTACATCCGACTGTTCAGTCGTCTGACTAAATAGTCGTATAACATCGTCTAATAAACGTTTTAACAACATAATTATGAAACTATCACATAATGGTTTTATTAAAACGTTTACTCAACACAAACCTAAGTCGTACAAACATTTCAGTCGTATAAAGGTTTTTTTCTACTCCCATTTGGTAATTTACTAATTACAAAACGGCTAACGCAATCACAATGCCATACATTTCTACACCCGTTGCATAATGTTACATTATGCAACCGGTAACCGTGTTAAAATGAACATGTGCGCATGCGCATTATATGCAGGATGTAAAAGCGCGACCTTATACATATGTGTCACCTTGTGGGCATGAATTCAATATGAAACCTAAATATAATTTATTTTTACAACTTAGGTTAGATTAGATAATCGAAGGGAATGATAAATCACACGTTTTGACAAAGGTAAGGTTTTAATTACTTCAAATGGACAAGTACATTATAATGACTATTATTCACTATTTTGTTAATTCTCTCATGGTCGTAGAAAAAGTATTGTATGCCACTGCACGTAATTAGTCTTTGTAACACTCGTGCTTTCTATTGTGCCATTCGGCTGCGCCTCATGGCACAAACTAGCACTCGTGTTAAAAAGACTATCATTACTTGGCAGTGGCATAAATAACTATTTAAAGACAATTTTGTCGTATAAGAGCATTTGGATAACATCTATACAACTTTTTGTAGAAATTCTAAAACAAAAATAGTCGGTGTTATAGCCGCGGGATCACGACAGATTATTTGGAACCGGATAACGCTGGTTCGAATCCCGCGACGATAACTTCGACCCTGGTTCAACAGATGCCGTTGCATGTACACAAGCTTCTGCTTTCGCATGAAGACAACTGGCCAGGCAAAATAGGTTGGTGGATTGCATTCCTTTCCACAAATCTATTTAAAAAAAAAAAAAAAAAAAAAAAAACAATGGCGCTCGATCACGCAGTCTTTCAAAAACGTTTATTCGACCAAAGGTTATATAACAGTCGTATAACGGTGTATCGATGACTTGCACTAAAATGGCTGACCATAAAGATATAAAATGTTTTTAAAAATTGTCAAAAATTAGATTATCCTTAGAGGGCGACAGTAAATAACTTAGGCCCGGTAGTTTCATCATTAGCATACGCGCCTAATAGCATAAAAATGACTTACTATAGCTTAAAATCTTAAAAACGGTATTTTAAAATATACCTACTTTAGCAAGAAAATAATCTAATAGCAACGAAATTTTTGCTAGCCAATCTTGGGGAGCATACGTTTTATGCTTTAGCTAATTCCAATATGGCGTCTTTTCTCATATGTTATTTACAGCGGATATGTAGTTGTGAGTCGAATTTTAACAATTATTCCCTTAGAAAACACACAATATTTACTTTAATTTTGTCATGGAAAGCAACGGTTCAGATGTCGAAAGAATTACTGATTATGTTTGCAGGTGCAAATAGAAAATATTTCGTCTCCCTCAATGTCACCGAGTATTTGGTAGGAACGCGGAAAAATTCACTCGGCACAACGTTTGAAATTATTGGCAAGCAAATCACAACGGATTTATGAACCTATCTCCAACACAGTTTATAAAATCCGTTTTTAAATGCCTCACTAATGTTTTACGCACTTATTATTTAAAATCATATCATATTATCACAGGGTGCCATCATTGTTGACGCATTGCAGGCGGACGTCAATATGGCATCTGACAGTTATAAAAAAACTACCATAGACAAAAAAATCTTGAATTCGTGGCTGTTTACCATATTATTTATGTGGCCAAATGCAGTATTTGAGGTTTTTTTTTACATTTTTCAAGTTTTGTCACGATGGTAGCCATGATGGTAGCAATGCAATTACTTCGGGTATCTTCGGTATATATTAAAGATAGCCTATAGGCAAAATGGGAATGAAAATACTGTTTTGGTGTTACTATAGCATATCTCGGGCGTAAAATATGCTATATAAACTACTTTACTTAAAATGTGAAAATACCGGCCCTTAGTATCATGATATATAATACCAATGAAATGACATTCCCATAGAAATCCAGACGTAATCCAATCTTTACCATATACTCAACACATATTCAATATTAATACTAATAATAAACCATTTTAACTTACCTTATTGTCTACTTTGTCCAATTTTTGACACAAAAACCACCTCTCTTCAGAAAAGTCCTCAGTCCAGTGAACATTAAAACATATTGGTCATTTTAAAACCTTTATATGACTCTTTGGTCATGTAAATGTTTTCTCTGTACTCTTATACAACGTTTTGGGATTTCTGTAACCTTTATACTATCTTTACTCAACTATTTGTTGTTATCACAAAACCTTTATTTAACCATTATACGACCAATAGGTCGTATAATTTGCGCCACTTTCGCATTTTATAAACGTTTTCGTAACGTTTATATGACCAATCTTATCGGACCAGAAGTTGCAGTAAAACGTTTTCTCAACTTTTATACGACCTTTTTTTGCTAGTTGGGAAGTCTCCTGTGTACCATATTTACATGTTTATTATTTGTGAAAGATTTTAACACATTTCAATACAATATAAACACAAACCGGTCAAAACCCGGAACCAGAAAATCAAGCAATATAAACACAATTCAAAACAATACAATAATATTACTTGGACCGGTCCGTAGTCCAGTGGCAACACTTGGACTCGTAAATGGAAGGTTGTGGATTCGGATCCCGGCGGAGCACAAAAAATATACCATTTATATTTCGAATGTGCTCTTCGCTGAGTTGAAAAATTCATAAACCTTTACCAAGACTGGTCACTGAAAGGTCCATCCAACTTTAAAACAACTGGGTCTTGCTTGAGAATTGGCGCTTTCTACAGCGACGACCAAGCTCGCAGAGGGCTCTTGAGGTGTGATACACACAAAAACAGCGCTCATCAAATAAATCATTCTAATATTATCCCCCTATAATATAAAATTCAACGGCCTCCCCATACAAAATAATTGTGCGTTAATGGATGACAAACTGAAGAACTCCTGAACAGATGCACGTCATATTCACAACAAATATTGTTCAGGACTTGGGATGTGCTTCCTCATCATTAATAGATTTTTAATTGTTGTTTTTTAAATAAATAAACATGATCAATCACAACACCTTTTTATGTAAAACCTATGCGAGAAACAAAACTCATTTTGACATTCGAATTTCAAATAAATTGCCAACACTTCAACATACGCTTCAAAGTTGCCATACAAGTCGATTCTTTTTCGTTTGAATTCCGTTGAGTACCTACCTATATTCTTTATTTATTTCAAAATTATACTTCAACCAGTTACAACATGTATTTTTTAGAAATAATGACGATCGATTAGGTCAACTTTTTATATGAAACTTTTTATACTTATTGCGGCATTTAATTTTTTTTAAGTATTATTATAATATACAATCTAAGTTGCATAGACGCATTAATATTCCACAAACTGGCAAATGTCATTTCACGCTAACATATAGTTGTGGCGCTTGATTTTTTTTAAATATTAGAATATATAATCTAAGTTGCAAAGATACAATAACTTTTATACTTCATATTCAATGCATGCCCCCTGGAGACACGAGTGGGTACGCGCTTATTAATGCTGCATGTGAACTTACAAATTAAAATTAAGGCCTCTAATGAACATAAGCCCTGCAACTTTTGCCAACCTTTTCAAAAACAGGGGAAACATTTGTCAAGTGAACCATTTTTTGCGATCTGGGTATTCAAGCTCATACTTCCCTATCCGTCAAGGATTTGAGTTTAAAAAATCCTTCAACAACGTTAAATTTAATTTATAATCTAAAGTTGCAAAAAAAGTTATTTGATGATTCAAATTGAATGCACGCCCACAAACTGGCAAATGTCATTTCACGCTAACCTATAGTTGTGGCGCTTGATTTTTTTTAAATATTAGAATATATAATCTAAGTTGCACAGATACAATAACTTTTATGATTCATATTCAATGCATGTCCCCCTGGAGACACGAGTGGGTTCACACTTATAAATGCTGTATGTGAACTTACAAATTCAAATTAAGGCCTGTAATGAACATGAGCCCTGCAACTTTTGCCACCCTTTTCAAAAACAGGGAAACATTTTTCAAATGAACCATTTTTTGCAATATGGGTATTCAGGCTCATACTAACCTATAAGTCAAGGAATTTCTAATCTAATCTAAGCTGTAAGGATATATATCATTTAAGATTTATATTCAATGCATTCCCACAAGCAGACATGTATAATTTCGCGCTGGCACATGCCGCATGTGGACCTACATTATAAAAACCCAATCTCAAATGAACATAAGCCCTGCAACTCTTGCCATCCTTCCCTGAAACAGGGGTGAAATTGGCAAAGTGAACCATTTTTCACAGTATGGGTGGTCAGCCGCATACCAACGTATAAGTCAATGATTTGAGTTTGAAAAATCCTTAAACAAACAACGTTAATCTTAATTTATAATCTAAAGTTGCAAAAAAACTTATTTTATGATTCAAATTAAATGCACACCCATAAGCTGGCAAATGTCATTTCACGTTAACATATAATTGTGGCACTTGATGTTTTTAATATTAGAATATAAATCTAAGTTGCATAGATACATTTTATAATTCATATTCAATGCATGCTTCCATGGAGACACGAGTGAGTTCCCGCTTAGAAATGCTGCATGTGAACTTACAAATTAAAATGAAGGCCTCTAATGCAAAAAGCTCTGCAACTTTTGCCGACCTTTTCAGAAACAGGGGGAACATTAGTTAAGTGAACCCATTTATGCGATATGGGTGGTAAGCCTCATACTAACCCTTAAGTCAAGGAATTTGATTCAACAACGTTAAATTTAATTTATAATCTAAAGTTGCAAAAAAAGTTATTTGATGATTCAAATTGAATGCACACCCACAAGCTGGCAAATGTCTTTTCACGCTAACATATAATTGTGGCACTTGATGTTTTTAATTTTAGAATATAAATCTAAGTTGCATACATACATTTTATAATTCATATTGAATGGGCATCCATGCAGACATGAGTGAGTTTGCGCTTACAAACGCTGCATGTGTAATTATTACAAATAAAAATTTCAGCCTCTCTTGACCATAAGCCCTGCAATTTTGCCGAACTTTTCAGGAACAGAGAAACATTCGTTCAGTGAACATTTTTTTAGGTATGGGAGGTCAGCCTCATACCTCATGCTTCATACAAGAATCTCAGAACATGAAAGAACTAAATAACCCTTTTACCGCAATTTTTTTTCAAATTACTTCTTAAAGCATTTAATTACTATGAAGGAGGTGTGAGGAAAAATTATTGCGAAGCCAGACTCACTCTGCCCGAAGGGCCTAGCAGACAACCGTGCGCAGCAGGGTCAGTCTGCTAGTTATTATTATATTATTATAACAAAACAAATCTGTAAAAGACATTTCAGTACAAAACAATTATAAACAAAACATACGCGGCTTTGAATATTTGGTGCCCAGTCAGTTCTTTTGATGGCATCGATCCACTTCCGTAAATAATGCAAATTTTTTGGAAACCTATAAAAATATAAATAAGTATGAAATATTCAGTATTTGTCATTATTATTGAATGCGATTTGATCGTCAACGAATGTAAACTGTGACCGATTTCAGTCATAGAGCCCAAGTAGTAAAATAAAATTCCACTTTTTGAAAATACTGAGGGGGCGAAATTCCATATAATTGTACAATTTAGCAAAATTGTTATCATTCTCATTGAATTTTAGTAATATGAACGAAATGTGAAGCGCATATCGATAACACGAATATCGATATGGGCTTCGCACAGCGCATCACTAGCAGAGCGGTGTTCGGCAGGCGGGTAGAGGCAACGCGGTAACTCTACCTCTTCACCCCCGCAACACAACATTTTAAATCGTTCGACTTGGCCAAATTTTGTACTCACCGGTGGAATGTAATGTTGCTATTCTGCTTTGTTTGCTTCCTAATTTGCTTCAATAAAAGCCAACATCCCTTGAAAAATTAGATAACCCTCTTCTAGAGACTAAATGCACAATTTTTTTTTTTTTAAGTATATTGCAGGGTATTCGGAGTGTCATTGAAATATTAATATTTTTTTCAATCAATGGTTTTTTGTAAGTTAGGTACTCTATTTATTCAGATGTTGTTTATTCATTGTTTTTTAAATAAGTTATTGTTGTTTATATAATAAATTGTAAATATTAGTAATATCTTTTGGTTTGCAATTATATAAACCTTCATTTTGATCAAATCAACCCTAAAAATTGTACCGAATCTCCCCGTTTCTCATGACAAAATAACGCGAATTTCCCAAAAAAATAACGCGAATTTCGTAAAAATAACACCACTATTTTCCAGTCCCTATACATAGCTATATAACACAGTGACAAAACGATACATGACCAAACAACAAAGTAACAAAACAGCACAGTGACAAAAAAGCACGGTGACAAAACAGCACAGTGACAAATCAGCACGATGACAAAGCAACACAATGACAAAACAGCACAGTGACAAAACAACACGGTGACAAAACAGCACAGCAACAAAATCGCACAGTGACAAAACAGCCCGGTGACAAAACAGCACAGTAACAAAACAGCACGGTGACTAAAACGCACACTGACAGAACAGCACAGTGACAAAGCAGGACAGTAACAAAACAACACAGTGACAAAACGATACATGACCAAACACAGTAACAAAACAGCACAGTGACAAAACAGCACAGTGACAGAACAGCACAGTGACAAAACAACACCGAGACAAAACAGCACAGTAACAAAACAGTACAGTAACAAAACAGCACCGAGACAAAAAATCACAGTGACAAAACAGCACAGTGACAAAAAAAGCACGGTGACAAAACAGCACAGTGACAAAATAGCACAGTGACAAAACAGCACGATGACAAAACAACACAATGACAAAACAGCACAGTGACAAAACAACACGGTGACAAAACAGCACAGCAACAAAACCGCACAGTGACAAAACAGCCCGGTGACAAAACAACACGGTGACAAAACAGCACAGTAACAAAACAGCACGGTGACTAAAATGCACACTGACAGAACAGCACAGTGACAAAGCAGGACAGTAACAAAACAACACAGTGACAAAACGATACATGACCAAACAACACAGTAACAAAACAGCACAGTGACAAAACAGCACAGTGACAGAACAGCACGGTGACAAAACAGCACAGTAACAAAACAGTACAGTAACAAAACAGCACAGAGACAAAAAAGCACAGTGACAAAACAGCACAGTGACAAAACAGCACAGTGACAAAATGATACATGACCAAACAACACAGTAACAAAACAGCACAGTGACAAAACAGAATAGTGACAAAACAGCACAGTGACAAAAAAGCACAGTAACCAAACAGCACGGTGACAAAACAACACGGTGACAAAATAGCACAGTGACAAAACAGCACAGTGACAAAACAGCATAGTGACATAACACAAGTCCACAAGCAGACTCGTAAAAGTTCACGCTTACACATGCTGTATGTGGACTCACAACATAAAAACCCAATCTCAAATGAACATAAGCCCTGCAACTCTTGCCGACCTTCCTCGAAACAGTGGTGAAATTTGCAAAGTGAACCATTTTTTAAAGTATGGGTGGTCAGCCTCATACCAACCTATAAGTCAAGGAAATTATTTTGTTTTTTATTCTACATAATCTATAAACTAAGTTGCAAATATATATGACATTTAAGATGCCTATTAAATGCATTCTCAAAGCACACACATATAAGTTCGCGCTTACACATGCTGCATGTGAACTTACAACATAAAAAATCTCAAATGAACATAAGCCCTGCAACTCTTGCTGATCTTCATTGTCAAAGTGAACCATTTTTTACAGTATGGGTGATCAGCCTCATACCAACCTATAAGTCAAAAATTTCAATATTTGCATACACTATCTATATATATAATACCCTTCGCCGTCGTCATTCGCTTACAATTTCAATTTTCAAAATTAATGCTATCACAGCAGAGGAAACACATTCCTGATCTATGGCAAATTAATTTTTGTATATATGCTGCAAGCTGCGAGCTTTCGCGTTTGTGTTTAAAAATGTATGAAAACTTCTTTCAAAAAATTTGTTTGTTCATACTGAAAATGTATGGAAATAAATTGACATCTAGCGGCAAAACGTGAAAGTTTTTTTTATATTTTCTTTTATTTCATGCAAATTAAAAAAAAAAATACACAAAATAAAAATGGATTTAAATCTGTAATCTAAGTTGCAAAGATATAAAACATTTGAGATTCATTATACATGCATTCTTACAAGCAGACATGTATAAGTTCGCGCTTACATATGCTGCATGTGTACCTACTTACAACATAACAACCCATTCCAAATGAACATAAGCCCTGCAACTCTTGCCAACCTTCCCTGAAACAAAGGTGAAATTTTCAAAGTAAACCATTTTTTTAAGTATGGTGGTCAGCCTCATACCAACCTATAAGTCAACGAAATTATTTTGTGTATTTCTTTACATAATCTAACTTGCAAAGATACTTACCATTTGAGATTCATATTAAATGCATTCCCACAAGCAGACAGGTAAAAGTTCGCGCTTACAAATGCCCCATGTGGATTTACAACAAAAAACCTAATCTCAAATGAACATAAGCCCTGCAACTCTTGCCGACTTTTCCTCAAACAGAGATAAAATTTGCATGGTGAACCATTGCTTACAGTATGGGTGGTCAGCCACATACTAACCTTTTAGTCAAGGAAATTATTTTGTTTAGTTCTATAATCTAAGTTGCAATGAGACATACCATTTGAGATTCATATTAAATGCATTCCCTCAAGCACACACTTATAAGTTCGCGCTTACACATGCTGCATGTGTCCTTACAACATAAAAACACAATCTCTAATGAACATAAGCTCTGCAACTCTTGCCCATCTTCCCTCAAACAGGAGTGACGTTGGCAAAGTGAACCATTTTTACAGTATGGGTGGTCAGCCTCATACCAACCTATAAGACAAGGAAATTATTTTGACTTCTATTCTTTATAATCTGTAATCTAAGTTGCAAAGCTATATTACATAGTTATATAAAAGTGACAAAACGATACATGACCAAATAACAAAGTAACAAAACAGCACAGTGACAAAAAAGCACGGGGACAAAACAAACAGTGAAAAAACAGGAAGGTGACAAAAGAGCACAGTGACATAACAGCACAGTGACAAAACAGCACGGTGATAAAACAGCACAGTGACATAACAGCACAGTGACAAAACAGCACGGTGACAAAACAGCACAGTGATATAACAGTACAGTGACAAAACGGCATATTGACAAAAAAGCACGGTGACAAAACAGTACAGTGACATAACAGCACAGTGACAAAACAGCACAGTGACAAAAAATGACGGTGACAAAACAACACAGTGACAAATCAGCACAGTGACCAAACTACACGGTGACAAAACACCACAGTAACAAAACAGCACAGTGACAAAGCAGCACGTTGACAAAACAGCATAGTGACAAAACAACACGGAGACAAAAGCACAGTGAAAGAACAGCACAGTGTCACAACAACACGGTGACAAAACAACACGGTAACAAAACAGCACAGGGACAAAACAGCACAGTGACAAAACAGCACAGTGACAAATCAGCACAGTGTCAAAACAGCACAGAGACAGAACAGCACTTTAACCAAAAATCACAGTGACATAACACAAGTACACTAGCAGACTCGTAAAAGTTCACGCTTACACATGCTGCATGTGGACATACAACATAAACACCCAACTCAAATGAACATAAGTGCAACTCTTTTTGCACTTATGTTCATTTGAGTAAAAAAAATTAATATTTGCATACACTATCGATGTATTTATTATATTAAGGTATAACCGTTTACAGTGCGGGATATTCCCAGTATTTTTTTGTAATGGCGGATTTTCATAAATTTATTTTATCAAAGCCTAACACATCTAAGTAAATGTTCTTTTACAAAAACTGCGTGTTTTTATTTTACATGTTTTTTAATACTACGAAGTTTAACGCGTGGAAACTATGTGCAATATAAACATTTCACAAATGTTAAGGGGT
The DNA here is from genome assembly GCA_951799405.1 of Agapetus fuscipes. Classification (NCBI taxonomy): domain Eukaryota; kingdom Metazoa; phylum Arthropoda; class Insecta; order Trichoptera; family Glossosomatidae; genus Agapetus; species Agapetus fuscipes. The sequence goes on along the minus strand of OX637353.1, from coordinate 3,413,568 downwards.
TGGGCTGCGTAGCAGCCAGGGGCAACGCCCCTAGTCAATGTATATATTATATTAATGTATAACCGTTTACAGTGCGGGATATTCCCAGTATATTTTTGTAATGGCGTTTTTTTATAAATTTATTTTATCATAGCCTAACAAATCTAAATGTACTTTTACAAAAAACTGCATGTTTTTATTTTACATGTTTTTTAATACTACGAAGTTTAACGCGAGGAAACTATGCGCAATAGAAACTTTTCTAATGTTAAGGGGTTGGGCTGCGTAGCAGCCAGGGGCAACGCCCCTATTCTCTTTTATTAGCTGTTGTTATTTAGATATGTATATGTATCAGTGGCGAAGGGTACCATACAACTCGATTCCTATCAGTTTCCCTTTTAAAATGAGGCAAAAATGATAATAAAGTAGACTGCATGGTTTCAATGGGGAAAAAAGATGTATTGTTTCCTTGGTTTTAAATGTATTTTGTTTACTTTGTGCCTTTATTTTTTAACTACTTTGTTGCCTCATTTTAAAAGGGAAGCCGATGGGAATCGAGTTGTATGACACCCTTCGCCACTGATATGTGTTTCTAACAGGAAATTTTGTTTGGTTTCAGCTGGAAGAAAGAATACAATCAGTAATGAACATGTCAAGAGCACAATCTTTGCCTCCAAGTGCAGCAATGTCTGATAATCAAGCTGGCATCAGTGGACGAGTTAACTTTGTTCAAGCAAACAATCCACTGCTCTGCTGGAATGCCAACTCACAAACAAACCTACCAAACAACGACCTCCCTCAGGGTGCACCTTACAATCCTTGGATTCTGTCTCGTCCCGGACACAGCAACTTGCAACATGCAAGGTCCTCGCCATTCAAAAACCCACCTGGAATCCCTCCATATCCCGGAGAGCATATCAATCACCAATATCCTGCTAATTTTGTGCCGTACCAGAGTGATGTTGAGCATAATATGAGCCAGCCACCAGTGATATTCAATAACTGCGGGACTGCAGCTCAGATCAATCCCAACATGGTGAATCAGCCCCCACACAACGCCAATCTAAGCTACCTTCTGAATGTGACGCCTCATGGACCCTCAGGCGCCCCTGCAGCGGGACAGGGGGCGGCCGCAGCTCTCAACAACCAAGTGCCCCCGGGTAACAGAGCCAATAACTATTGGGACAACTTCAGAAGGTAGTGTGCATACTCTACTCAAATATACTTCATTATTTGCCATCTATGTTTCTTGCAAGACTATCCTTCAATTTGTAAATATGTAGTTTAGAATGCAATGAAAGAAGTCCTGTCCTATTATTCAGTGTCCAGGATCGTGCTCTTTTTTTATCATTCAGATATACCACTTGAAAATTTTGTACTGAATATTATGTTTGTTTTATTCATTTATATGTAGTAAAGATGAAAAATATGATAAGAAGTTGTTATTTTAGTCCACCTTCTCCATTTACCCACACACTTATAATCTCTAACTTTAATACCTTATTATTTCCTGTAAACCATTTCTCTCTGAAATATTTATAGTCGTAATAGGGACCTAAAATCCTGTCCCAACTATTTGAAGTATGACACAGTATGGTGAAATGGCAATCATGGATTACTGCAAATGAACATTAGGTATTGGTAAGTGTATTTTTAGCTGACGGCTTATTTGTTTGCTGAGTAATGAATAAGTATTGATTAATGGAGTGTTTCTGTCTTAAAGTAACAAAAGCATGTTGTTTTAAGCTATATTTCAAATCTTATAATAACTATGTACATAGTCATTCAAAGGCATAAACATATTTTTAATTGGGTCATTTTTTCATTCCAAAATTCATTGAATGAGAGGATACATCCTGAACAGCCAGAAACTCGAGGTGTATCATTTGCAGTTTTTGTTGTTTTCACCTTTTTTTATTTCCTCAGTTCCTACCGTGTGCTGCATATTTTGTCCATTATATTTGGTTAATGTCCGTCTTTATTCTGGTTTCAGTTATTCGCGGCAGAACCTTCTATCAGGCAGCAGTAAGACTAATGCTGATGTTGGGCTCCCAACATGTGTGCCCCACCACCCCCACCCCCTGGCAGAGAGATCACACAACACCCTGCACTCCGGGCGCGCCACACCTGTCCTGGCGGTGCCTCCCCAGACCACTAACACTCCCAAGCGCAACGTCAACAACCCCAACTCTTCCTTCTCCTTCCCCCTCACTAACAATCCTGCGCCCAGTCATGCCAATCAAAACAACCAAGTGGACTCGACTGTCAATGAAGCCATGCTGCTGAGAGCTAGAAGAAATATTATTCAAGAATCACCCTACTTCCCTGCACCTCCTGACGTCTTGAATGTCAATCAGAATCTAGAATCTGATGAAAGTGTGCCACCTTCAGGGGCGCCTAATAATACATCTCATGAGGGTGAAGAAGCATCTTCAATTGCAAGATACCACCCTGACTCAGTGAACTTGAACATCAACAAATTTAAGACACAACCCATTCCAGAAATAATTCAAGCGCACTCAAACAATCTCAATCTACCTCGGTCCAATGGAGCTCACAAAAAGAAGTCGTCCTCTAAACTCCCAGCTAAAAATGCTACAAATACTGGAAATTACTCTTCAGAATATGTTCAAAATAGTAACCTTGAAAATAATATGGCACAAGACCTTGAAAATCCAAATTTGGCAACAGCCAGTTCCAGCCAAGTCAGAGAAAAGTCCACAGAAAAGCTATTTGATTTACTTCGTGACAATGTCTATTCAGAAGTAACTGCTCTCATCAGTGCCAATGAAGCTCGCCCTCATTTTCTTATTCAGCTGTTCAGAGATCTACAGCAGATCAGCTCTGACACCTTGAGGCAGAGAGCCCTGCAGTCCATCCAGCAGCTGGTGTCCCAGTACTTGGCAGCGGTAGACATGGAAGCTTACGAGGACACTGAAGACCAAACCAACAACCCAAGTGTTTCTTCCACCAGTGAAGGCCAACCTGAGCCCACTAATCATGCCACCAATAACAAAGATTGCAGCATGCCTTATCATGTTGGCAATGAAATTTTAAGATTCATTTACATTCATGGCAATGAGACATTTACAAGACAACTATTGGAATCTCTTCACAATGTTATTATGTCTACATTGGAAAATGCATCTGAGGATGCAAGCTTGGTACAAAGTCTGCTAGAATGTCTCAACAAGTATCAGGGTTGTAAGGTAATGGAAGTGAGAGATGATCTGATAATGTCTATATCCAGGATAATCTCTTTGGCTGATGCAGATGATGCTGCTCAAGTACATTGTCAAGAAACTTATAGCTTGAATCCACAAGAAAGGGATCCCGGAGGTATCTGTGGTGATATGAGATTTGCCCAGTTGATTAACGAAGTCGAAGCTGACCCAGTTGGTCATCATTCTGAATCACCCTGCAGCTCTAATGCTGTTTCCTCAATAGCGCAAGGGGAATCTGCAAGCGCTAGGTGCCACATTTCAGCGGAACCCAAAATTGATCTAATAGAGAGCGTAGAAGCTTACAACGGAGACCTGGCAGAAGCTGATCAATCTAGGCATGGCTCAGATCAAGCATGCTCTTCAATAGAAGCATTTGAAGCACTCTTGCCAGATGTGGTGGATACAGAAGAACAAACACCCACCGAGGTAAGTGCATCATCCTCATATGGTTGAACACCTGTTCAAACAGATAAATTTCATTTAAAAATATCAATAAAAAAATGAATGACTTTGTAACAGTTTTATTAATAATCATTTTATATTATTTTATCACAGATAGTATATCACATGTTTTTCATTTTAACACTATTATTTAAACATTCATAAAAGGATTTTGTTTCTGTATCTATGTGTTTTAATTAATTGATTGATTATTCCAAAGGCGGAAGCCGAATGGCTCGGTTTGGATCGTGTCCCAACTCGTCTGCAAACTGAAGACAGTCCTGGAAATCAAAGCGGTGAGCATTAGTATACTTCATAATGGATGGTCAAACTCCTGGCTTGGACATTCATCGTGTCATAGAAAAGTAAACAGTTGCTGATGAATAAGCAAGCCAGGAGAGCCTGGAAGAAATGTAACATGGATTATTATCTGTTGCTTCTGCATCAGTACCTGCAACAAAAAGATAAATTAGTAATTGCTCACGACATGGAATGTTTCAGACTCTAGTCACTAACGGGAAGGACTCGCTGCCAACAAGTGAAGGAGCTCAACAGTCCAATCACACTTATAATCACTGTACTCAAATAATTGCTATCGAAAATGTATGAAATATATTTTTTTCAATTATTATCAATAAAGGTAGAAAAACTGTTTTTAATTTGTTTGTTTGAAATGAGAATTTGAAATAAAATAAGCTGTTTGATTAATAAATCATTTTATTAATAAAAGAAGAAATAGGAAATGTACAAATTATTATTCATTAACAATTAAATGCCTCCAGTATAAAAAACTGCATAAAACCCACCTCGATTGTGTAAAAATAAATAAATGTGGAAGCTAAATCACTCTCTAGGAGTGACATTGTTTACTCCATACATTTTTGATTCATGCAATCAAGGTGAGTTTTGCGCAATGCTACTCAGGGCAAAGATTCTTAAAATATTCAAACATGTAAGAGATCCCTCACTCATAAACAACAATCATCATTAAAACAAGAGATCACTGTCCATTTCTTAGTCTGTCACACTCAAACTAAAGTTCTCTGGTCAAGTCAATCACTATCACATCTGTAAATACTAAAGCACAGCACCAGGGGCCATCATTGAAGGAAGTGGAACATGTGGCAGCCGTGCGTGCCACGCATCAATTCTTCAATCAGAGGATCTTCTCTGCTCACAGCACACATTTTTTGTGTTTTCTTATCTTTCTCTCTTCTTTTTGTCTCTGTCAAAAAAACCTTCCATGTAATAGGATCAACCAGCAGGGGCGCAGATTATATCATATGGGCCATGAGGCAACGGGAGATATCTGGGGTGTTGTGTGCGGGACGCACGAGGGGCAGCGGGGGCAGCTCCTGCAGGGGTGGGGCGGGGCTGGCCGACACACACAGAACCTCTGAAAGGCAACCACACTCTGGTCACACAGCTGGCGGCAGGGACGGCCCGCACCACGGAAATAGAGCTCACTCTCTCTCCCATACTCGCATGTGAACCACAGTCCTACCTGACAATTATATCTGATGCACGTGAATGTTTATAGACAATATTATATCACTCGGCTGGGTTGCTAGGTAAAAGGCATACAAACATTTTGTTATTGTATTTTGTATTGTTTGTGTATTAACACTGAAAATTTTGTTATTGTTTACTAAGAGAAGAGTATGTATGAGGAAAGTGATGAATGTTGAAGAGATAATGGAGATATGCAAGGACAGAAAAAAGTGGGGACTCATCTGCGGAGGTACCGGCCACCCCTAGTGGAACGGTGGCAGGATACAGTACAGTAATAAAGACGGCAGTCCTATATAAGACTGACGTTTGCTCGCTGAGAAAAAAGTTCCAAGTTGTTCTGACCACATTCTCACCTCTAAGGAGAATAGTCTAGATTAAGTTTGTTATGACTTGGAGTTCCTTGGTGTGAGTACACCTGCAATTAGGGCACATGCACATTAAGGAGGGCCACTGATGTATGAGAAAAAAAAAATTACGCTGAATTTTAATCTAAGAGTGAAATTATGTTGCTAAATGACGTAATTTTATTGTACAGAAAGTTTCATTACAATCAAACAACAACTTTTGTCTCCAAATCGACATTGAAATAATGAGAAATTGAAAAAAACCACAAAAAAAATATTGTTACATACTGACTTTAAACCCGATATTTGAATTTTATTTCTCATGTAAAACAAATGTTTAAGGTATAAAATAACACATTTGAGAGAAAAAAGTAAGTTACAGAAAGTAAAATTTTGTTATTGATAACGTAAAAAATCCGTTTTTTTTCGAATTTTGGCCTGACACTGCGAGACGTTATTTTAGGTTAAATATTTTTTTCTAATGTTGATTTAAAAAAAAACGTTGCAGAGACTTTTGTGCTGTTCTTCAAATACATTTTGCAAGTTTTCGTATGATAAACGCAGATAAGATAGATCCATTTGCCCCCCGTGTGCTGTGAAAAAAAATGAGATCTCCATCAGATGTCTTTTGAGATGTTAGTGGTTCAGATGTATTTTTCTGCCAATTTGAAATACCACAGTAAGTTGCAACAACAAAGTTAATTCATGGAACTTGTAAGAGTCAATTTTCCCACCTTGCATGATAAGAATTTTTAGAATCTTACGTGTATCTGCGAGGAGTTCACTTAGGTGTTTGTGAAGATTCGTAACTTCGCTATCAGTAAGTTTTCTGAATGAGCAAAGCAACTATTTTTTCACTTGGCGCAATCAATTATCATTTTAGGTTCTCCTGATGAATATTTTAAATTTAAATAAACTTCGATAAATGTCGGAAACCATCTTTGCAATAGGATGGCACTTACAAATATCATAAATGTAACTGAACATAGTTAAACTGAAAAGTAATCATTATTTTTGAGTATATGTATGTACCTTAAGAAGGTTACTGCTAAAAAAATAAGACATATTATTATAAATCAAGCTAAAGCGTATGCTTGAACAACATAATTTGCCAAATTAATAAGTTTTTTAAGGGATCCTAAGCTCTATAGCTCGCGGAATCCACCAAGCATAGGATTTTTTTCCTGGAGTTTTATGGGCTAAGTTAATGTTTTGACAAACTTGTATAGATATAATTGATCTGTACTTAAATCTTGTGCGAATAAATCATAATGGGTATTAAAGGATTTTTTGAAAACTAATTGAATGTTTCACATTTGATACCATGCAGAACTTCTGAAGTTATGAGTGCTGCTACTTTTCCCAAAACTCGATACCTGTAGAAAGTTTTTGCCAATGTAGAAACATCCAGTAAGCTGTTTTTGAAAAGTTGGCGATGCAGCTTTGGAAATGATTCTTGTGAGACTGGCTGTGGAGATATACATACTCAATGATGATGGTGTTTTATGTTATTTTAAGATTTAGGCGTGTTCTTTTACCATCAATGTATTTTGGTTCGATTATCTAAGCTTTTTTACGTAGATTATTTTTTCTATGATTTCTTAGGTACTTTATAACGACTATGGCTGTACTTATTTCCAATAATCATTTTCCCTGATATTTGCTAGTCAGTTAGAAAGCTTCACTCTTGTGCGAACACTCCGCAATCTCTATGAAAGGCGCATTGATTTATTTCTTTACATTTACAGGACAATAAATGTAAAACAGCACATTATTCATCATCTTCATCATAAGCTCAACAGTCTTGGGTGGGTTTTTTTTAAACAATATCAGTTGTTTTTGGAGATTTTTGCGTTTTTTCGTGATTTTCAAAACATTTCTTGTCCAGTTGTGCAGTTACATTACTGCATTAAAAGATACATTTCATGACACTTCATGCTTTCTAAAAGAATAAAACAAATTTTACCAGTCACAGGGCATTGAAATAAGTTTCGTATTCAACTCATAGTGACAACGCGCGGTCACAAATTCTTTGCAAAATAGTGAAATTCGACGCTCTCTCTACCCCTCCTACTGCTTATTTAGTGAAAAAATAACTTGTAAAAATATAGAAATTACCGTAAAATCTCAATCCCTTATTGTATTATTAGCCCTCATGAAAAATGATAAAAATGGTATTTTTTCGAAACTTTGAGGCCGATTTGGAGACAGATGATTAATACTTTTACGGAATTTTATTTTACACACTTAATTTGAACCTTTTTTGGCAACATATTTTTACTATTAGATGATTATTATCCAAAAAAAAAAAAATCGGCCCTCCTTAATGCACATGCATGAGCTTCAAGTGTGGCCTTCAGATGCTTATTATGGACCTACATATTTAAAACACAATGGACTCGGAACATCTTTGAATTTGGAACTTTTTTCTCATTGAGCAAACTTTAGCCTTGTATGGGACTGGCATCGTTATATAGTAACCACTAAAAAAAGAACAAAATATTTGTTTGCCTTTTCCCTAGCAACCCGGCCAGTGATGACACAATCTTGTCAATGCCAATTCACGTGCGGAGCTCATTATCACATGTATTTAAAAGATAGACAATCCCTCTCAATTTTTGTGTTCATAATTTACTTATCTAGGCATGTGAGAACCAACTCAAACCTACATTTAAACAGGAACAGCTTTTCAAACAAGACATAATAGGGCTGAATAAAGCAAATTATGTGATTTTTTTTTTCAGTATACCTGTCTAAATACCATTCCGCCTAGAAACTCATAAATAAGCTGTTTATTTGAACCACAATCTATGCTAGTATTGTAAAACACAGGCAGAAAGTCTGTAGTTTGCTGCTGGCTATAATCTAGTCAACTTAACATTTTTCAGGATATAATAAATAAATAGTTCCGATAAAGATCTTAATATGTATGCATTAAATACAATGCATGAGGATTGTTGAAGTTTTGTGGTTATCTAGAACGACCCCATTTTATAGCTTTAAGAATTTACAACATTTTTAACTTGACAATTTGATGCTCCGGAATACCTCCAGTGTATGGTTTTGAAGTTCTTGAGTTGTAAAACAAAATAAATGCGGCTGTTCATATTGCGTGCTTCATCGATGCAATCATTTCTATATTTCTTCGCAAATAAGCACACATGAAGCTAAGAATTTTAAGCATATCAAGCATAACGATCTTGGCTTGGATAAATCATGATGTTCACTTTATAAGAATTGTATTCATGAAGCAATGTGAGTTCACCAAAGTATGGGGGAGAGGTATACATTAAATATATACTCTTTAACAATTAAAATATCTTTATTTCCGTGTACGAGCCATCATGACTTATCGAAAAACATAATTATTTTTTTAATTATAGTCTTGCAACATGTACAACTGAAGGCTTGGAAATAAACGAGGTGTAAAGTTTCCAGTAATTCAAATAGTGAGATAAGGAGTTGGATTTCAGTTGTACATGCATGGACCATGAAAGTGAAAGTGGAACATACCATCTTGACGGTAGCGCTTGTGGTTTCCGAACCCTACGTCATCATGACATCTTTTTCTGTTGGGTGCGCGCTGCTCAGTCAGGTGATGTGGAATTGAGGTCATTTCGCAATCCATCGGCTTCAACGCATCGCCATGTTGTGCAATTTTATGTGGCTTTGGGTAGTTTCCATAATAACCATTCGTTGATATGTGCACTCTTGGATTCTCTTGTCCTTGTGACAGGTTTTCCTCTTTTATGTTGACTTGCGGGTCAATGGCGTTGGCACTGTGAGTTGTCAGAGTATTCCAGAAACCATAACCTGAAGGGTATACCTGAGGCTGTTTCTCGTACATGGAGTCACGTCCATAAAAGCTGGTGATTTCTTGGAACGCCATTTTGTTGCGAAGAGCGTGTAATATTCACAGGTAATATTTGATTTTACCACTTGGATTTACGTGTATTTGTCAACCCCACCGCGAACACAACCGCACAGAGTATATAGGTACTTAGAGAAGCTACTCTATGGCTTAGGGGTAGGTACGTACTTCGAAACCCCCCTTCCTCGCCTTCTTACTTCCCTTCCATACATTCTGCGTATTGGACTATGATCTTGTATGCATGTGTGTATTATACACGCGGCACGCGGGTACACTCACACCACTATAATCATATATTATTATCTGCCATGATATTATTTATTAATATTATTATTATTGCTTTAAAGCTATCAAAATAAAACACTTGTATTTTGCACAATATTTATTTATTCTAGAAAGATTAGTCATACAATCACAAAAATACACACTGTGTAAAGAAAAAAATAAATAAAAAAACCTCAATGTAATAAACACAAATGATATGGCAAAAATAAATTTAGTAGGTAAACAATCAAATAGGCACCTGTCTATATTGTCAAGGACACTGGCATTCTGTACTATTTCTTGCAAAAGTTTTGGATCCCTGATGATTGTCCCCTGATGATGGCCTGAGGACCGGAAATATTTATAATATGAAATCTATACACTTTAATTTCACTTTCTTCGGCTCATCAGCCGACAGCCTTCAAGGCTCAGGGACACCTGCACCACTCTGCGTTGTGCTGCTTCCCTCCATGGTCGCCTCACTCCCAAAACTTCGGCGTTGGCTTCGACGTTCTCTGCCCACCGCATCCTTGGACGTCCAAGTGATTAACACCTGAGGGGGCACCATCCAAGACAGTTCTGATGATCCTGGAGTCTTCTGCACATGCTACGTGTCCGGCCACTGGAGTCTTCTTGATTTCATTACTCTCTGCACTCTTCAATAATAGTGAAAATAAAACAGTTAATTTCAAATACGCTTGACCGCTTGACGTTTGAGGCCGACTGGCGCCAAGCAGGCGTGTGGGGTGGTTATGGCTGTTATCGCTGCGCAAATCCTACACACAGTTCAACCATCATTATAAAATATTTTTTCATCAGTTTTTTTTAATAAAAAATGAGCAATTTAATAAATACTAAACAAAATAAAGTTTATTGGCTCTTAAACTCTTTTTTTACATGAATAACAGTAAATATAAATTATTAATTCAAATTTATTTACGCTCATTCTGATTTCAGTTTAAAAAACGACCTCTTCCCCTTCCTCCTTCCTCATAACCATACATTCCGCGTACCATAGATCGATTACAATATGGCTTCCGAATTATAAAACAGGGTAACCAGTAGCAAAATACTTGTGAACGGGGTCTGCACAACCGCACAGAGTCATGGGACCTGTAAAAACCGCCTCCGGATATGAAAGATAGCCCCCGGAAACAGTAAAAAAATAAGCGGGAAATTCAAAATAACCCTACATTAATAAAAAAAATGGAATAATTTAACATCTAGTCATTTTTGTGAAACGAAAATACTATATAAAATCATAATTAGCATTCATTCATGTCGTGGAGTAGTTATAATCAAGAATTAAATATTAAAAAAAAAAGTCCACCACACATTGCACATAAAACTGTAAAAGCAACATAAACAATTTAGTGGCTTTAGTTTCGATAAATATTATCAAAATTTCATATTTTCTAGCTAATAAGTGTAACTTTTATTTGAACATAGTTTAAATATGTGAACACATATACTTTTTGAGAAAAAAAATAAAAAAAGTCTAAATTTGCATGAAAACTGAAAAATATTACAAGTGTCAAAAGAGGAGGCAGCTGATTTAGGTCCTAGGGACTCGTTAAATTTTGTTCAAAATTTTATATTTTCTAGCTAATGAGACACACTACTAATTAAACATAGTTAAAAGTTGAGACCATTTATACTTTTTGAGAAAAAAAAAACAAAATTTAGGTTTGTATGAAAACTCATACAAATCACAAGTGTCAAAACAGGAGGCAGCTGATTTGGGTCCTAGGGACTCGTTAAATTTTATTCAAAATTTTATTTTTTCTAGCCTATTATATAAACTAAGCTTTAAAAATAGTTAAAAGTTGTGACCATTTTTACTTTTTGAGAAAAAAAATAACAAAGTCTTAATTTAATGGAAACTCATACAAATCACTAGTGTCAAAAAAAGAGGCAGCTGATTTAAGTCCTAGGGACTCGTTAAATTTTATTCAAAATTTTATTTTTTCTAGCCTCTTATATTAACTTATCTTTAAAGATAGTAAAAAGTTGTGACCATTTTTACTTTTTTAGAAAAAAATATCAAAGTCTCAATTCGTATGAAAACTGAAAAAATCACTAGTGTCAAAAGAGGAGGCAGCTGATTTCAGTCCGAGTGACTCGTTAAATTTTGTTCAAAATTTTATATTTTCTAGCTATTAAAACAAACTACTAATTAAACTTAGTTAAAAGTTGTGACCATTTTCACTTTTTGAGAAAAAAAAGAACAAAGTCTTAATTTAATGGAAACTCATACAAATCACTAGTGTCAAAAGAGGAGGCAGCTGATTTCAGTCCTAGGGACTCGTTAAATTTTGTTCAAAATTTTATATTTTCTAGCTATTGATACAAGCTACTAATTAAACATAGTTAAAAGTTGTGACCATTTTTACTTTTTGAGGAAAAAAATAGCAAAATTTAGGTTTGTATGAAAACTCATACAAATCACTAGTGTCAAAAGAGGGGGAAGCTGATTTGGGTCCTAGGGAGTTTTAAAAAAACTGATAAAATATGAGTATTTTGATTTATATCAAAAGATTTTATTATAAAGGTTATTGTTAGTACGACATTATCAAAACTAACATTTGGGACTAAGTCAACTTTTTAAAGTTTACAAAAATACCTACATATGCTTTGTATTTTTTAACAAACAATTTTATTATTCTGTATTGCGGTTATCTTAACATAAAATTTCAGACTTAATTAGTTTTGATTAGTCAATAATTTATTTTTTCATCTTTTCATTGTTCCTTCACGTAAATTTTTACGTTTTATGGTTTTTCTGTACTCATTTTTTTTTTTTTAATCGTTGTTTTTGAATTTCGCGCTTTTTTTTAGCCCCTTAACCATAGACAAAGTCTCTGAAAATGAACGTTTTATTTTCCCTACATTTGGGGAATCGTTTTTGTTTACAGCATAGGAGCTATCTTAGGCTCAGTTTAGACACACGAAATTTTTTTGAATAAGTTTCGATAGTGATTTTTAGCGGCAACTATCGGTTTTCCGTCTCCACACACATTTGAACAAAATATTTTTTGAACAAAACAGAATCTTTTTCTTCTAATGGCATTTAGCTGTTGCGGTTTCTTCAAACATAGAATGGGATTAAAATAATGTAGGAATTAAATTATTTTAATACGTGTTAAGTTTAACTATGCGTCGGTAAAAAAAAAGAATCATACAGATAATTTAAAATTCATCGTGGTGTTGTTAGACTAAGAGCTAGACGTACGAAACCTTACCTCATCGACTACCAGGCAGAGACATGGTCAGGCTGGTAGTTTGCATCGAGTACATCATTTTTTCACTGGTCTGCCTTTTCCTATCCTGGAGCGTTTTGGATGCGGCCTCTTCAAAGAGGCCCAAAAAATGGTGCAAACTACCTCATCGACTACCAGGCAGAAACATGTTTGGGGAGGTGTCCGGCATCGAGTACATGCCTTTTCTGCAGATTTTGGTGATCCTACCCTGGAGCGTTCTGGAGGCGGCCTCTTCAAAGAGGCCCAAAAAATGGTGCAAACTACCTCATCGACTACCAGGCAGAGACTAGTAAGAGATGATGACCTACATTATTGTCATTTTTTTAACAAATATATAAATCGATCTTTTGATATAAGTTGTATGAGTCATGAGAATAAAGAAAAAAATATATATGTTACATTCGTTACTAATAACAATAAAATTAACATACCAAAAATTTGTATTTGCAACCCTTCTGGTTCAGTAGAAAAAAGGGTAAAACGGTATTTTTTACATTATATTTTATTTCTCAAAAACAAAGTACAATAATTGAAATTTTTGTAAATCAAAAATAAGAACGTTAATTTTAAAACAATAATAGTCTCTTACACATTCTTTCTATCTGCTATAGTTTCACGAGAAATGAATTTTAAAGTCAAATATTTTCCAAAAAACTTTACGTCGAGTCCCGTTTTTGGTCAAAATCTAGCTTAAACGCCTCAGTACTTTATTTTAACAGAATATAAAAAATAATATCGTATAGAAGATTAAACATATATTAAAACTTCATGGATACTTACTTACTTATAATAAAGGGTTGTAAATTATCTGTCCTGTTATAGTTAGAATGTTGAAAATAAGTATATACCTCGTAGCACGAGGGATACGCGTGATATCATCGATGTATATATGCATGGATGGGCGACGAAAGCAATCTTTTGAGACGTAAGAATTCCCCAACGCGCGTATCAGAAATTAAATGTACAGTGGACTGCACATGACTTTACAGCATAAAATAAAGTTGTTTTAAGGTGATATTTAATTTTCACAACAAAATGTTTAATTTGTATTATTAATGAAGGCAATCTGCTTAAGTAATTTTAATTTTGCGGTATGATCATTTTCCTTGACTTATAGATTTGTATGAGGCTGACCACCCATACTGTAAAAGATGGTTCACTTTGACAATGTCAACCCTATTTCAGGGAAAGTAGGCAAGAGTAGCAGGGCTTATGTTCACTTGAGATTGGGTTTTTATATTGTAGGTTCATATGCGGCATGTGTAAGCGCGAACTTATACGTGTCTGCTTATGGGAATACGTTTAATATAAATCTCAAATGATATATATCTTTGCAGCTTAGATTTAGATTATTGGTCACTTTTGTATAAAAAATAACACTTCAAAGCCTAGTATTTTAAATTAACCTTTTATAATCATTTTTGTATTTTTCTTCTACGTACTTTTTCATTGCTGTATTTTTTATATGGCTGGTCATGTATTGCACCCTCCACGTGACTAAGCTGCAATTAACATTTTATTATTATTATTGCTATCAAGAAAATTACAATAAATTGTTGTATGGAAATTTTTCGCTTTATACGGTGGCTATATTTTACTTTTCGAAAACAATAGTGATAAATAAATGTAGGTTCATATAATGGCTCCTACGATTTTCTCTATTTTTTTGCACAATCGTCATTATAATAGTGCTATGTAACAACAATTATCATCGGCTCATAATTTTCTTTGTTTTGGGGGTTGCCATACAAGAGAAAAAAACAATTTAAAATGTCTTGGCAGAGAAAGGGCTAACTAAAAAATATTGTTCCGCAATTGAAAAGCTCTTATATATACCTACATATATAATTCATTACTTTTTAAAAAAATATATTATAAAGTATGGCCACCATACAAAGTGACAAATTTCCATAAAAAAATAATTGTAATATTTTTGGTAGAAAACGTCTAATACCCATAAATAAACCTACAGAACGATTCGCATAAACAAGTACTATGTAAAAACAATAACAATTGCCTCATAAAACTCATTGTTTTGGGGGTTGCGATACAAGAGAAAACAATAATTTCAAATTTCTCGGCAGAAAACGAGTTTACTAAAAAATAATGTGTCCAAATAAGAATCTCTTATATATACCTATGTACATATATTAATCTTTACTTTTTCAAAAAAATATCATAAGGTGTAGCCACCATACAAAGTGACAAATTTCCATACAAAAAATAATTCTAATATTCTTGGTACTAAAACGCCTAATATAAAATACTAGGCTACGAGAAAATTTAGTAAGTACCCATAATAATCAATCATAACTTTCCAAAATATTAATGAAAAGTATACCCACCAAACAAATTGTTAGTTTTGATACAAACGGGATATACATATATACTTGGTTGATTTTTTTCCGAAGCGCCGCTTTCACTAAACTTTAGTCACGACCTTTCAAACAGGTGCGTCTTCAGCTTCCTCCTGAAGCTTGCCCTGTCCCTTTCTTTCCTCACCTCAACCGTCAATTCGTTCCAAACGATTGGGCCCGAAACCGAAAAAGCACGATCACCAAAGTTAGTTGAAGTTGCCTTGAGAGGCAAGCTCAGCCTTGCGGAGCCTACATTAGCTGACTTTAGAGTCCTGGAGCTAGTGGCTTGCTCCCTTGAAACCTTAAACTTTATTTTAAGAAATATTAATTTTATAATTGACTGAATGTTGTGCTCTTTATACACTACGGGAGCACTTTCATCCGCTGCCAACTTGCGTCATTTCTAAACTACATCTTGCAACACTAATAATAATACAAGAACACCTAACATAAGAATATCCCCGCACTCTCTGAATCCACGAGATAATTACGAATCCGTTCATCTCCACACACTCGCATTCATTCATTTTTTTTGCCATCCAGGTAAATAAATGAAATGCTGACGTCTGTTTTTAGAGATGAAGTATTTTTATATCTAACACTAATTATTGGTGTTGGATATAAAACCTGATTACTAAAAAATTAAAAAAAAAAAAAAAAAAAGTTTTTAAAAAATGTTATTTGTCATGTATGTTCCTTGACTTATAGGT
Organism: Agapetus fuscipes; assembly: GCA_951799405.1. Classification (NCBI taxonomy): domain Eukaryota; kingdom Metazoa; phylum Arthropoda; class Insecta; order Trichoptera; family Glossosomatidae; genus Agapetus; species Agapetus fuscipes. The sequence continues at coordinate 3,397,606 of OX637353.1, read as the reverse complement.
TGTTATGCGGCTGACCACCCATAATGTAAAAATTGGTTCACTTTGCCAATGTCACCTCTGTTTCAGGGAAGGACGGCAAGAGTTGCAAGGCTTATGTTCATTTGAGATTGGGTTTTTATATTGTAGGTCCACATGCGGCATGTGTTAGCGCGAAATTATACATATCTGCTTGTGGGAATGCATTTAATATAAAACTTAAATGATATATATCTTTGCAGCTTAGATTAGATTAGATTTAGATTAGATTACTACCCTAAATACAGATTAATGTATGTTGGTATATATAAGAGATTAGCAATTGGACAACATTATTTTTTAGTTGACTCGTTCTCTGCCAAGAAATTTAATTATTGATAATAATAATACACATTTGTACAGCGCCTTTTCGTGACTGAGAAAAAAATAAGTTTTGAGCCCTTTTCGAAAAGCTGCCTCAGTCTTCAGCTCCTTGAGGGTCACAGGAAGAGAATTCCAAGCCGTCGGAGCAGCAACGCTAAAGGCTCGGTCACCAAACACCGTCCTTGTGGCTCTGCGCGGCAGCTGGAGCAGACTTTTATTTGAGTCCCTGGATCTGAGTGTCTGTCCTCGGGTAGTAACATCCATTTTGGTGACCAGTTCAGACAGGTAGTGAGATGCTGCTCCATTTAGTATTCTGAAGGTGAGTACACACAGCTTGTACTGTATCTTCTGGGAAATTGGAAGCCAGTGAAGCTCAAACAGAAGGGGCGTTATGTGGTAAAATTTGGACTGACCAAATATAAGCCTCGCTGCTGCATTCTGGACCGACTGCAGTCTCTTCAGTTGCTTCTTTGGCTGGGAAGCGAATATTGAGTTACAGTAATCAAGTTTACTGATAACAAAAGAGTTCACCATGGCCTTGATGGCATGTGTGGGGAGACATCTTCTGATGAAGTACAGCTGCCGTAGCCTAAAAAAACCTGTTCTAACAGTCTTGCTGACGTGTTCTTCCATACTCAGACAGCGGTCTATTTCTATAACAAGAAGTTTTACGCTTGTTGAAGGAAAGATGTCATTCCCACAAATTCTTATAGGTGTTTGGCTGATTGAATGAATCCTTCTTGCTGTAGCGATTCTGAGTACTTTGATTTTGTCAGGATTCAACACCAATCGATTAATTATTTGCCATCCAACAAGAAATGTCGTTTATACAGCCGACCAACCTTGTTTCAGTGTCTTTTGCTTGTTCAGGTGTGTAACTGGTATAAATTTGACAGTCGTCAGCATAGCAATGTAATTTTAGATTCCAGCCTTCAACTATATGTTCCAGTTTCTTCGTATATAAGATGAACAATAGTGGTCCTAGAACGGATCCCTGTGGCACACCTGTGGTGAGATTAGTAAAGATGGACATTCCGTTTTGGAGTTAGACAGCCTGACTCCAATTGTTCAGGTAGTCGGTGAGCCACAGTAAAGCCTTTCCGGATATACCGTATAATCTCTCCAATGTTATTGTAAGGATATCATGATCGACATTTTCGAAAAAGCGCTCATATCCAACATTGTGAGAATGGCATGTTTTCCTTCTTCAATTTGAGTAGTTAGATCAGATAAAATAAGATCAATGCCCGTTTCAGTTGAATGAGAGTGTCTAAAAGCCAATTGTTTCTTGGCCAAAAGTCCCTCAGATTGTAGATAACTAGTTAGTCTCATTGCCACAATTCTTTCAATTATTTTAGATATAAACGACAAGTTCGAGATGGGTCGGAAATTTGAAAAGTCTTCTTGGTCCAACTGAAGTTTTTTGAGAATGGGAGTAATGCAAGCTTTTCTCTTGTATCGCAATCCCCAAAACAATGAGTTTTATGAGGCAATTGTTATTGTTTTTACATAGCACTTGTTTGGGCGAATCGTTCTGTAGGTTTATTTATGGGTATTAGACGTTTTGCTACCAAAAATATTACAATTATTTTTTTATGGAAATTTGTCACTTTGTATGGTGGCCATACTTTATAATATTTTTTTTAAAAAAGTAATGAATTATATATGTGGGTATATATAAGAGCTTTTCAATTGTGGAGCAATATTTTTTAGTTAGCCCTTTCTCTGCCAAGACATTTTAAATTGTTTTTTTTCTCTTGTATGGCAACCCCCAAAACAAAGAAAATTATGAGCCGATGATAATTGTTGTTACATAGCACTATTATAATGACGATTGTGCAAAAAAATAGAGAAAATCGTAGGAGCCGTTTTTGAGCAAATCTCATATGAAACATTCAGCTGTTCGGAAACCATCTTGAATTATCTAAAATTTGAAAAATGTTTCACTATGAATTATAGTGATAAGAGAGTTCTTTCTATTAAAGTTAAGAAATATAAAAGTTTTTTGCGTTCTGATGGGTTCTTGTAGCCTTTTAATTTCAATTTTTGATATCATGTTAACGTCACTTTATGTTATTATATTAAAAAAACATATTTAGTTTTATACATTATTTTATGTTATGTACAATACTCGTATTGTAAAGAATTATTCTTTTGTCAACGCTTTCACTTCTGAGAAAATCACAATTGTTTATTTTTTTCATATGGCAACCCATAGACGAAGATTGGCAAGAGTGCTGCTATAGCTATTTTTCTTAGTGACAATTTAAGCAACGATCACACTGAAGTTTTAAAGTAAATCGTTAGAGCCGTTTTGGAGAAAAGTGCAATTTTATGTTTTTTTGTATGGCAGCTATCTTGAATTTTCAGGTTGTGCCATGCCAGTCGGCTCATCAAAATTTGTGGTTATCAATTCTCTTAATTCAAAAGTTGGTGTCTCTGCGATAAGTAGTTTCGGCTGGGGCATACGGACATACATACATACGGACGGACGGACAGGTTCGACAAATTAGGTTTTTTTGCATGTCCTGGTGCAGGACAACTCATTTCCGTTGAAACCTCCAAAAAAAAAATCGGACGAATACAACACTTTATAGCTCCTTCGGACTGCTATAAAGTAAAAATATTTTAAAATTTCTCGGCAGCGGAAGGGTTAATAAAAAATTATTGCCAGCCAATTTGAAAGCCATTATATGAACCTACATTTATTTATCACTATTGTTTTCGAAAAGTAAAATATAGCCACCGTATAAAGCGAAAAATTTCCATACAACAATTTATTGTAATTTTCTTGATAGCAATAATAATAATAAAATGTTAATTGCAGCTTAGTCACGTGGAGGGTGCAATACATGACCAGCCATATAAAAAATACAGCAATGAAAAAGTACGTAGAAGAAAAATACAAAAATGATTATAAAAGGTTAATTTAAAATACTAGGCTTTGAAGTGTTATTTTTTATACAAAAGTGACCAATAATCTAAATCTAAGCTGCAAAGATATATATCATTTGAGATTTATATTAAACGTATTCCCATAAGCAGACACGTATAAGTTCGCGCTTACACATGCCGCATATGAACCTACAATATAAAAACCCAATCTCAAGTGAACATAAGCCCTGCTACTCTTGCCTACTTTCCCTGAAATAGGGTTGACATTGTCAAAGTGAACCATCTTTTACAGTATGGGTGGTCAGCCTCATACAAATCTATAAGTCAAGGAAAATGATCATACCGCAAAATTAAAATTACTTAAGCAGATTGCCTTCATTAATAATACAAATTAAACATTTTGTTGTGAAAATTAAATATCACCTTAAAACAACTTTATTTTATGCTGTAAAGTCATGTGCAGTCCACTGTACATTTAATTTCTGATACGCGCGTTGGGGAATTCTTACGTCTCAAAAGATTGCTTTCGTCGCCCATCCATGCATATATACATCGATGATATCACGCGTATCCCTCGTGCTACGAGGTATATACTTATTTTCAACATTCTAACTATAACAGGACAGATAATTTACAACCCTTTATTATAAGTAAGTAAGTATCCATGAAGTTTTAATATATGTTTAATCTTCTATACGATATTATTTTTTATATTCTGTTAAAATAAAGTACTGAGGCGTTTAAGCTAGATTTTGACCAAAAACGGGACTCGACGTAAAGTTTTTTGGAAAATATTTGACTTTAAAATTCATTTCTCGTGAAACTATAGCAGATAGAAAGAATGTGTAAGAGACTATTATTGTTTTAAAATTAACGTTCTTATTTTTGATTTACAAAAATTTCAATTATTGTACTTTGTTTTTGAGAAATAAAATATAATGTAAAAAATACCGTTTTACCCTTTTTTCTACTGAACCAGAAGGGTTGCAAATACAAATTTTTGGTATGTTAATTTTATTGTTATTAGTAACGAATGTAACATATATATTTTTTTCTTTATTCTCATGACTCATACAACTTATATCAAAAGATCGATTTATATATTTGTTAAAAAAATGACAATAATGTAGGTCATCATCTCTTACTAGTCTCTGCCTGGTAGTCGATGAGGTAGTTTGCACCATTTTTTGGGCCTCTTTGAAGAGGCCGCCTCCAGAACGCTCCAGGGTAGGATCACCAAAATCTGCAGAAAAGGCATGTACTCGATGCCGGACACCTCCCCAAACATGTTTCTGCCTGGTAGTCGATGAGGTAGTTTGCACCATTTTTTGGGCCTCTTTGAAGAGGCCGCATCCAAAACGCTCCAGGATAGGAAAAGGCAGACCAGTGAAAAAATGATGTACTCGATGCAAACTACCAGCCTGACCATGTCTCTGCCTGGTAGTCGATGAGGTAAGGTTTCGTACGTCTAGCTCTTAGTCTATGTACAAACTGGCTGAATATTCCAATGTTAGTTGTGAAAATATATTACGGGTTCTTAACCTCAAAAATATTTTTAATGAAACAGAATGTAATATTGCAATTGTGTCATTAATATTGCATTGATATTTTATATTGTGTTCACATTATATTGTGTTATTGTTTTTGGCGCTTATTTGCCGAGACCAACATTAAATTTAAAACTTCCCTTACGACTGAAATTATTTACGACTTATAAAAATAGTTGATTAACATGTTTCTTCCTTGAAAAGTTTCACGGAATCATTTCATAATTAAAACGTTGCAATGGAAAAAAACACCGTCGTGAAATAAAATTGTTTTTAATCCAAAAGTAAGAACAAACTCAATTTAATTATTACCTACTTTGTTTCTTTTTTCAAGGGGTTAACAATCAAAATTGCCAACATCTGTCACTTCGGAGCGGCCATCTTGCTTGACGTCACTATCGAAACTTATTAAAAAAAAAATCGTGGGTGTAAACTGAGCCTTATGGCTGTTCTCTGTGGGGCTGTTTTCACAAGAGTGGAACCATGTCGGAACGAGACACCCAGATTATGACGTCACATGGTTGGGTTGCTAAAGAAAAGCAAACTAGTATTTCATCATAAATTACGTCATCGATTTTGGCCGATTTTCGACCCCCCCCCCCCCCTCCCTTACAATCATCCAATAGTCATTATCTAATGACCCCCCCCCCTCTTGTTGTAATAATGGATGAGCTTAATAATTAATAATGTTATATTACTTACCTACATAATATTTTGGTATTTACAATAACGACGTCACTTTTGGTACTCGTACATCATTTGCCATCATCCGCAGACCAGACTCCCCCCCCTTAATGCGAATAACGTAATATATGGACAGCCCCTTATATTTTTAGGAGTTTTTCTATAGATTTTGTTATTGATTGCTAAGTAACCTAGTCACATAGACCTATCAATTTTCAACCTGGTGCAAAACTATTTATCCATCGATATAAATAATATACATAGATGGAGCGCGTGAGTGTTTACCTATACAAACGGTTGTGCCACAAAATTGTAGAAAGAAAGAGAAAGAAACATTAGAAATTTTGTTATGTTTCTGTCTCTTTCTGATCTCCATGACAACACAACAGCTGAGGCTGACGTCTCACAACATACGTTTCCCAAAATGTAAGGAAAAATAACTTAATACGAATAAATTCACATTTAAAAAAAAATCAGTGCATTATATTTAAGGTTGTGTAGGAACTAAAAAAAAACTTAAACAAAAAAGACGCATTACTGACTGTATCTTACTTTTATGTAATAGAGTATTTTTTGATAATTTTATGAATATCAGCAGATTTTTTTCTCCGTTATTTTAAAGGAGCATCTCTGTAAGTTGTCTTATATGCTTATTTACATTTTAATATCTTTATTTCTTTTGTATTTATATCTAAATAAACCTTAAAAAATACGATTAATGCGTCTAATATAAGAAAAAAAATCTATCGTCAAATAATGGGTATAAGTATGAAGAACTGAGTTTTTTTTTATATTTTGTGGTTTTTTACTGTATGCTTTTGTTTGTAATAATTCATCACGCGCTTATCATGAGTTTTATTTCATTAAATTAACTTATTTCTATTATATGGGGAAATTTGAAAATTTGATGAAACTGTCAGGCTATCTTCGCATGATAGTTGTTTTCAATTTACATGTAGGTACCTCGATGTTTCCTTGCCGACGCTTGGTAAACAACTGGCAACTGATCACAGAGTATAGTGTATAGGTACTTAGAGAAGCTACTCTATGGCTTAGGGGTAGGTACGTACTTTGAAACCTCCCTTCCTCGCCTTCTTACTTCCCTTCCATACATTCTGCGTATTGGACTTTGATCTTGTATGCATGTGTGTATATACACGCGGCACGCGGCTACACTCACACCACTATAATCATATATTATTATCTGCCATGATATTATTTATTAATATTATTATTGTTGCTTTAAGCTGTCAAAATAAAACGCTTATATTTTGCACAATATTTATTTATTCTAGAAAGATTAGTCATACAATCACAAAAATACACACTGTAAAGAAAAAAATTAATTAAAAAAACCTCAATGTAAAAAACACAAATGATATGGCAAAAATAAACGTAGGTACACAATCAAATAGGCACCTGTCTATTGTCAAGGACACTGGCATTCTGTATCTGTATTTCTTGCAAAAGTTTTGGATCCCTGATGATTGTCCCCTGATGATGGCCTGAGGACCGGAAATGTTTATAATATGAAATCTATACACTTTAATTTCACTTTCTTCGGCTCATCAGCCGACAGCCTTCAAGGTTCAGGGACACCTGCACCACTCTGCCTTGTGCTGCTTCCCTCCATAATTGCCTCACTCCCAAAACTTCGGCGTTGGCTTCGACGTTCTCTGCCCACCGCATCCTACGTCCCGAGTGGTCTAACGCCTGAGGGGGCACCATCCAAGACAGTTCTGATAATCCTGGAGTCTTCTGCACGTGCTACGTGTCCGGCCACTGGAGTCTTCTTGATTTCATTAATCTCTACACTCTTCAATAATAGTGAAAATACAACAGTTAATTTCAAATACGCTTGACGTTTGTGGCGCCCACAGAGTAGGGTGGCGCTCCGGGCCAAAATCCTACACACAGTTCAACCATCATTATAAAATATTTTTTCATCAGTTTTTTTTTAATAAAAAATGAGCAATTTAATAAATACTAAACAAAATAAAGTTTATTGGCGCTTAAACTCTTTTTTTACATGAATAACAGTAAATATAAATTATTAATTCAAATTTATTTACGCTCATTCTGATTTCAGTTTAAAAAACGACCTCTTCCCCTTCCTCCTTACTCATAACCATACATTCCGCGTACCATAGATCGATTACAATATGGCTTCCGAATTATAAAACAGGGTAACCAGTAGCAAAATACTTGTGAACGGGGTCTGCAACTGATTGCAAATGGGGCGTACACTATCATTTAGGGCAACAATGATGTGGATCGGATATATACGCTAATGCTACATCTATATATTTTATTTAAATCAATGTATATATCATATTAATTACATCAAAAAAATTCACTAAGAATAAACCTTTTATTAAATGAATATTAAAAAGTACTGGATTATATTATACCTAAATCATAAAATAAACAGCTGTTTTAATATCTAAAACAAAAAAAACTCAGGTCTACAGGAGTTCTTAGCATGTATCAATAAAAAATTAAGCAGCTACATCGAAGAATCTGTCCAATTGTGCAGCAATTTGTGTGGAATTATACTTGACATATTTCTCAGGATTTTTGGAAAAAGACACATTCGCGTACGTATCATAGAACAGTGTGTATTTAGGTAAAAGTGTCTCTTTATTATCTCTCTTCAGTGATTCCCGTAGTTCTAAATCCGGAATGGAATAGCTTCGCTGAACTTTAACAGCTTCCTCCATTTCTTTGTTGAAATTCTAAAACAAAAATAAACCATTTGTATTTTAAATTGACATAGGTACTTACATTGTTAATGAAAAGAATTATAGAATAGTGCTGAATCGATAATGCAAATAATATTTTTACTGAGAATTTTTCTTTGATGGCTGCTCTGTCTTTGTCTTTTAGTTTTAAAGCGGACAACTCTTCATCTCCAAGAGATATGTATGCAAGTATTTTGTTCCAGCTAAAAAGAAACAAATATTTATATGAAACATAAATTGAATGTACCTTGGCAAAAAAAATACAAATTAATATAAAAGCATACTAATACTCGTATCACAGTCATTGATAAATTACTTATTGAAATTGATAGTCTTTGGGATTTAGTGGGGATTTATTGAGGAAGTGAATGATAGCATACCTTCTCAGGTAACCAGCTTTATGTTCTTGAATCATTTCTCTATAGTTTTGTTCACAGTTGGGCTCCGATAATGTCAGCACTTCTAATAATTGAGAGCGTTGAAGTCCCTAGGAAAAATAATGTGAATGAAATATATAATACAAGGTTATTGAATAATTTCAGTCTTTAATGCAAAAAATGGCACATTGAGAAAATCAACCTTTCTGAGAAAATTTCTGTACTTCTTCAATAGTTCAATGTTGTAAACAAAGTGTTAATTATGGGAAAGTTTTTTCATATAGAAATTAAAAAGGCGATTTAGAAATTGGATAATTGATGGGACTTGAGTGTGCCTCACATGAGGGGGACAAATTTTTGTACTTTCATTCTATCAACATGCAGATAGGCATCAAAGGGTTACCTATTCCTAAATGATAATAATTAATTTTAAACATCCAAGGGTCAAAAAATAAAATGTTTAAAGCACAAATAAAATTATCGAGTCAACACAAAAAGACAAATAATAATAATAACAAAATGTCAAAGAATAAAAGTAAAATTAAAGGGTTTGGGCTATGGCAGATTGCGGAAAGGAGCAATGAGCAGGGAGGAAGCTAGAGGGATTTGAATATTTACAATATGGCCATTCTGCTTACATTTATGAATTTCAATTGTTTCTAGGGCATTTAGTTGCCTGTATTTACATTCCGAGTGCAGAACTCTTACATCGTCAATGCCAAAGGTATGGTCATTTTTGATGCAATGATCCGCCATTTCGGAATATCCAGACAGACCTCTAAATGCCCTATTATGCTCCTTGAATCTTACATTAATTGATCTTGAGGTCTGTCCAACATACACAGAGTCGCAGTCTGCACACAAAATACTGTATACTCCGCCACCATCCATGTTGTTGTTACTATCCTTGTGGTTGTATGTATATCATTTTGCCTAGGTTTTTATTAGTGTAGTAGGCACTATGAAATGTTTTGTTTGTAAAATATTTTTATTTTTTGACCCTTGGATGTTTGAATTAATTTATTATAATTATTATAGGTATATTAAGTATTTTATGTTTTCTTTCTTTTAAATTTCTTTAATTTTTGACTGTTATGTTTAATTTAAATTAAGTTCATCTTTATTGTACCTACTTATACCTATTTATTTGAATTTATATAATTTTGATCTATGGTTTTTTCTTAATAATTTTAATTTGACATACATTACTCTTGATAATGACCTGAGTATTGAAAGTCGAAAGTGCTCGAGGTATAAAAAAATATTGTGAAAATAAAACTACGTTTTAGATAATTAATTTTGATTACCATTAGTAAATAATGATAATTGTTGAGTCTAAAAAGAGCTCGCAGGGCATAATCACTGTATTGCTCACTCTTACTCATCAGGGTTAAATTCAACTGCCTCAAAACTTTTCCTGAAAAAACAAAATATACAAAATCACATTTAAATAAACATTTAAGCAATAAATAAAAGAAAATATGTTAATTAAAAACAATAAGAGGAATATTACTTATGTAGATGGCAAGCAGAGCTCTTGCTTTAGCTTCTTTGTTTGAAGCAATTTGTGTATAACATGGGAGTAAAGCTAGGGAATTCACATATACAGTTTCCTGTGATAGGACTCCACCTGAAATAAAAATGACAATTCAGTTACACATATTCAATGAAAAACTAAGGAAATTTAAAATTGTATTTACCAATTGTATCTGCATAGTCCAAAAGTTGATCAAGAAAAACAAGAACATGAGTAGTTAGTTCATGAACAGTGCCATCCACTGGTAGAACTCCGCTGTCCGACTTAACTCCTTCAATAAAATCTTCTAGAGCTTTAACACCCTGTAACAATTTTTTCCTTTTGATTCACACTGTCATAACTTCTGCGTATAACTTTGAAAATAAACAATAAGATTTAGCTCATGTACTCACAGTGGTGTGCAGCGTTGTTAATATTGAGGTGAACTTTGATTTGACATTTATATCACAATGCTCCACTGTTCTCTCAAATTCTGGTTTCAGAGCTAAAAGCTGCTTTAGTATTGGAAAAACAATCAAAACTGATCCAAAATCATGTCGACCCATGCACTTCTTAGCTCTAGATGCAATATTCTAGAAAGTACATTAATAATTAGGGCAATTCATAAACCATTTAAAGCGATTAAGTTTGACTGGATAGGAGATATTCACCTCACCATCTTGTACCACAAGGTCAAGAGCATCTCTTACAATACTTTCAAATACAGTGTGTTGTTGAGATAGAGGGACCAGCCCCACTAGCAGTAATTGTTCTGCTTTCATAAGTCTGTGTAGACCCATAACCAGCTCCAAGTACTGCTCCATGTCTTGTTCAGCTCCCCCACTCCAATCCTCTCCCTCTGAACAATGACAATTTCAAACAACTTTATCAAATATTTAAGCTAGAGGCCAGTATCAATCAGATACATTGGGAGTGATAGAGTTACTTAAAAATATAGATCCATATATTTATTCTTAAAACTAGGATAATAAAATATTTTCTCTACAATTTGCTGCCAGAGGTAAATGCGCAGCACTTCAGCGAGATACATTGACTGCTCCGCAACGAGTTGCGGGGCTGGTTTGCTGAGAGATGTTAGCGAGTTGATGGGTCGAGCATGAATGAATGTTTTTGCCCTGTATTCTATTAACTTTCATTATAGTGTGTAGTGTGTACAAAGTTTTGCAAGCAGCACCAGCAGGTGAGAGCAGTTACTAAAGCTTTAGATCTTTGTTAGCCCATAGGGGCCGGGGTGGCGCAGCACTAGGGGCCGCACAATGACGTGCATTTCTTCTAGCACAATTATTCTGCGTACAATGTTTTGCAATGAAGAAAACCTTCCTGTTTCTCATACACAGCTTTTAAATAGAAAAGCTGCAGATATTTCCAATTTCATTGAATGAATGTCAAAACTAGATACCTGTATGGGAGGCACTTCTTCTTGGTCCAAGGGTCAATCCTGTGGAATGCTCTAAAGTTTGAGAAGCCTTCAAAAACATCTTATTTGCACGTTTTTCAAGCCTACAAAATTAAAAATCATGATTCTAAAAATTTTTGAGCAACACTAGAACTTTGAATGATTCAATTTGATGAATTTTATTCTTACGCTTTGTGAATCCTACTGGATGTTTTGCGGGCAGTACTTTCAGTTCTATGGACTAATTTTGTCTTCTGAAACAAATGAAAAGAATGTATTTCATGTTCATTAGACAATTATAATTTTACAAAGAGTGAAATAAGTCCATCACATAGTAATCTAATCTAATCTAATCTAAGCTGCAAAGATATATATATCATTTAAGATTTATATTAAATGCATTCCCACAAGCAGACATGTATAATTTCGCGCTAACACATGCCACATGTGGACCTACAATATAAAAACCCAATCTCAAATGAACATAAGCCTTGCAACTCTTGCCGTCCTTCCCTGAAACAGGGGTGACATTGGCAAAGTGAACCAATTTTTTACAGTATGGGTGGTCAGCCACATAACAACCTATAAGTCAAGGAACATACATGACAAATTACATTTTTAAAATCAATAAATTATAATATATACATGGACATAAAAAACTAAATCATAAAAACCAATTTTACTTTAACAAACCCTAGCCGCCAACATCACAGATCAACCGCCATTTCTTTCTATCCTTACATACTTCTTTCATTTCCTCCAGAGTCATAACCTTCTTCATACAAGCTCTTCTTTTATTATGACTCTGGATATTCCATTCATTCGCAATTTCGGATATTTGGTCCATCCATACCTTTCTCCGTCTTCCTCTACCACGACATCCATCTATTCTACCAACATATACTTTCTTCGTCAGTCTTTCCTCATTCATTCTCTCCATATGCCCAAACCATCTTAACAAACTTCTTTTAATCTTCACTTTCACACTTTCTCTTGCACCACATTCTTCTCTTACAAAATCATTCCTCACCCTGTCACTCCGTTTTTTCCCAATCATACTTCTTAGAAAGTCCATTTCAACAGTATGGACTTTACTAATTTCACTTTCATTCACCGTCCAGGCCTCGCTTCCATACATCAAGGTGGGTAAAAGTATGCCACTGCGTACCGCCAATCGAGCATTTTTAGATATGTTTTGATTTTTGGCGATACAAGCTGTGGCACCCAGTACACACCTGCCCTTCATTACTCTTCTTTCAAATTCACCGGTCATTCTTCCATCTTTTTCAAACTTACTTCCCAGGTATACAAACTCATTTATGACATCAACATTCATTCCATTAATTTTAAATTCATAATTCATACTTTCATCATCTCTTTCAAAAATCAATACTTTCGTCTTACTTGCATTCAACTTCAGATGGTTACCTAACAAAGCTTCATTCAATCTAGAGAGCATTGTTTGCAATTCTACTGCAGGATCAGATACAAGAACTGCATCATCTGCATACAGTAGAACACTCACTTTGCTCTCTCCTATCATCAATCCACAATCATTAAGTCTAGCATCCCTGACACACTTGTCCATAACTATGTTAAATAGCCATGGACTCATCACACATCCTTGCCTCACACCCTTATACACTTCAAACCACTCACTATACTCACCATCAATACGGACACATGCCTTACTATTTTCATAGTTTGCATGCACCGCACCAAGGAGAGCCCCATTCACTCCGTATGCTTTCAAAACATCCCATAACATACCTCTGTCCACTGAGTCAAAAGCCTTTTCCAGATCTACAAAGGCCGTGAACAGCTTCCGCCTCACCGACAATTGTTTTTCAACAAGTTGTCGTAGAGTAAAAATCTGATCAACACAGCCTCTACCGGCCATAAAGCCGGACTGTATATCGGAAATCCTTTCACTAGTAGTCAGAATCACATTTTTTATAATCACCTTACAGAAGACTTTTCCTGGTATACTGAGTAGACTGATTGGTCTGAAGTTCTGACAGTCTTTTTTGTCCCCTTTACCTTTGTAAATGGGAACAATGACTGCCTTCCTCCAATCCATCGGTACTACTCCTGCATTCACACAAAGCTTACATAATTCGTACATCCAATCTATCACGCATTCACCTCCTGCTTTCAACATTTCACCATTTATTCCATCAAACCCAGCAGACTTTCCATTCTTCAAACATTCAATAGATCCTTTTATTTCTTCTTTCAAAATCCTAAATTCATTCTCTTCTGTCATTTTTCTAAACAAAATTCTTTCGCCACGACCAAAAATCCCTTCAAAATATTCTTTCTATCTCTTACATACTTCATCATTCTCCCATACCATCTCACCAACAGCACTTTTGATTCCTGGGGTGGTCAATGCAGAATCTTTATTCCTAAAGGCACCGACCCATCTCCAGAATTCCTTCCTACTGTCGGTGAAACTTCTGTTCATTTTTTCATCAATCTTTCTCTGTTCATTCGCTTTGCTTTCATAAACTACATTCTTCGCCATTCGCTTGGCTATCTTATATTCATCTTCTAGCTTTCTATCATTTCTGTCGTTCAGCCACTTTTTGTAACATTCCTTCTTTACTTTCACAGCCTCTTTTACTTTAGCATTCCACCAGGCATCCCCTTTCAATCTTCCACCTTTCGTTTCTCCACATACTTTTCGAGCACATTCAATCATGTTTTCTTTCATATCCTTCCACATGCTTTCAATATCTTTTTCATTCACATTCTTTTCAAGTTCATTCACACTTAACTTTTTTTGTATTTCTGATTTATACTTCACTTTCACGTTTTCATCACTCAGACTTTCAACTTTTATTCTTGGCTTTCTTACTTTCTTCTTACGTTTCTTCTTTCTTACTTCTCCAATCATTATTTTAGCGCATAAGAGATAGTGGTCACTGCCTATTTCAGGCCCACGATAGACACGGCTATCTCTTACGGCTCCTCTCAGTCTTTCATCCACACAGATGTAGTCAATGATTGTGCGACTTCCCACAATCTGCCTTGTGTACAGATGCACATCCTTATGTCGAAACCATGTGTTTGATGCAAAAAGGCTGTGCTCTGCACACAAAGCTATCAGGTGTCGCCCATTATCATTGACTACACCTCGTCCACTAGGACCAACTAGTAAATAAGTTTAAATTAGTATTATTTATAACTGAATACAAAGAAAAATATTTAAACATAATAGGGTATTTGCAATAGTGAGGAATATGATAAAAAGTATATTATTTTGATAGATTTCAAAAAATCAAATAATAATATGTTGATTTGAAGCCGAAAATAATTTTTCGATTTTATATTTAAAAAAGAAAATATAGAAATTTGGACAAGTTTTTAAACGGATATGAGATCTGCTTCTTCTATTTCCGGTGCTGTGACGTCATATGTTGACGTCACATTCTTTTATTGACATTCCATACTCCGTTTACATGTGTTGTTGACAACAGAAACAAATGAAAACAACAGAAACAAATGAAATGTTTTTAAAGAAACACACTAACTTCTTGAAAAAACAACAGCCTCAACGGTGTAAACATGAAAAAGCGATGTTTGAATGACATGAATGTGTGGGCTGTCAGTTGATTCGGCGATGTTTACAAGACCGTGACGTCACGCGAGAAAATTTCATCTAGTAGCGTTTTGGCGCGAAAATTCAAAAATCGATCTTAAAATGCTTATAACTTTGCTAAAAAATACAACTAAAATTAAAATTCAAGAAGTTTAAGGCTAATAAAGCATAAACGAATTTAAATCACGAAAAAAAGAAAAATGTGAAAATACCCTATAGTGTGGTCAAAGACAAGAAAGATAAAAAAATATGACTATTGGCATATTATATGATGAAAGACGTTGGACGAGGATAATTTTGAATATATTTTCTTCTTTTAAGCCATAATGGAGTCAGAACAACAAATTGGGTAAAAATGTGATATCACCCTACCAGGTTGCTGGAGAAAATGCTAAGTTATTGGTTGCTATGGACCGTAGTTACCTAGACTTGTGCAAAGAATAAAGTAAAATTTGGAGCTTTGTTTTGACTCCATTGTAAAATATTTAAAATAAAAAACAAATTGGTAAGACAGCGAGGTAATAAATGCCCAACACTATCATCACCGCAAGGCCGAAGGAGACCAGGAAAGTCAAAAATGCCATGGATGGGCAGTGTCAATGCAGATGCAGCAAAGACAGAAATACATGACTAGAGAACAACGGCAATGGACCGGGGAGAGTGGCGGAGAATCCTGGATTCAGCCAAGGCATACCCAGGGCTGTTAAACTCATACAGTGTTATTCATTAGATTCTTCCCATACCTGTTTAGTGCGAGATTTTGAGAAACCAATTTAAATCTGTACCAGCCCGCTAAACCAAAATAAAAAAGGTGATTTATTAGCGAAATACATGCAATTTTTTTTTTGGTTTACTGAATCCTGCTTAAACAGACTTCCGGTAGCCTTTTCTGTATGAAAAAATACGAAATGCTCGACATTTATGTAGGTATTTTGGTGTCTATGAAAGTTTTTGAAGTTTTTGTGGGTTTATGCATGGTTTTTGACAACTTTCGGAGACGCTCGGAAGCATTCGGGTAAACGCCCCCTCCCGAACGTTTCTCAACACTCCAGCTGTCAAACTCATGTCCTCATGTCGACTGCGACTTCGAATGAACCAAAAATGGAAACAAGTATTTTTCAAAGCATGACTTCATTGTGGCTTCAGATTTTGGCTGTAGGCATCACAAATAAATCTCAAAGATGGGCCTTCATACTTCATTTACAAGAAAAGTGACAGTTTTACAAAATTGGTCACTCTTTTTATATTTGTTTCGTTGCTGCATGCCGTAGATTTGTTGTTATAGTGTAAAATTCTAATGTTTTAAAGCAGGCCTGGCCAACCCAAATTGCACCCCGGGCCGCATTGATGGCCTAAAATTTTCCCAAGGGCCACACATACAAACATTTTACAAAAAAAAAACGAAACGACAACGTACCCTAAGTACGAGTTGTAAAACTTGAAAAAAGTAAAGTTTGCGGAAAATATTAAAGCGTGATTTCTCCCAAAATCTGCCGTTTTTGTTTCTTACACTTTGTGGTCTTAGCGAAAGAGTTACAGAAGAAATCAAGTTAAAACAAACAAAAACGGCAGATTTTGGGGGAAATCACTCTTTAATAATTGCTGTAAACTTTACATTACTCAAGATTTGCAACTCGTACTAAGGGTACAGATGTGAAAAGAAAACACGCATTGAACCAACAACAAAAAATGTATTTATGTAGTAAGCAACATAATCGGATCTGGCAGAAAAAGTCACTGATCTCATAAATACCCAGATAATTCTTTACATTGAAATAATTTGTTAATAAAGACACCTTTTTTATGGCAAGTTTAATGAAAAACCTGTCGCTACCACCCTCCCCCCCCCCCCCTCCACGACAATGTTTTTGCGGGAAAAATTCAATATTTTGTCAAAATTGCACCCCCATATTACGCATTAACGCTTAAATGTGTTGCCGCTGCAACTCAAATCGCTGAAAAATATCTCTAGTCCAGTCAAATAGTGTTTTTACTAGGAAAGTTCTAGGGTAGTTTTGATTTTAAAATTGTAATATAAGTTCTTAAATAAAAATATATATAATTACATAATTTAAAAAAATCATCACACATGACCGCGGGCCGCACGTACAGGCGCTGCGGGCCGCGGGTTGGCCAGGCCTGTTTTAAAGTAACTGTAATTGCTGAAACTCTTATTTGATTTATAAATCTTTTATTCTGAAATTTATCTCGTACATTACGATCAGCTGGGGAATGAGGAAGATCACCATTTTGCGTATGTCGATCTAGTTTAGAACGAAATAAACCTACTCGGAGGTGGTTTACAAATGTGATCATGTTTTGAAACACGTTTAGTGTTAAACTGAATTATAAAGTTTTTATGAATCACCTTTTTTGTAAATTGAGATTAAATCAAGAAATTAAACAAGATCTCTAAAGAAATCTGGTTTAAAAATTCTAATGAATAACACTGTTTATGATGAAAAAAATAACACAGTTTTAATTCATTTACAATTTTATTTTTTGTCTCGAATATTTTCGCCTCAAAAAGGTATCCTCAGGAGCAGCCTTTCAAATTGTAAGTGAATTAAAACTGTGTTATTTTTTTAAATAAATACAATAGACTTTCACTGTGTGAACCACCAAAGCCTAACAAATATCATAATGATGATGATGATGGTATCTAAGACTTACCGGCATGGGAGAGTGTGCCATGTAATTTCTCTGCATACTTCCACCGCTGTTGGATCTCTGATGTTCTTTGAGGGCCGTCAGAGACTTGTAGACAACTCCTCCTCGCACGGAGCCCAGCAGGCCAGTGTAGGCGTTCTGTCCCGCAGTGTTCAGCCACTGGCACATGCAGCGCAGGTCCTCCAGCGCAGGCACCGGCAGGCCCAGGCTGGGCGGAGCACTCTCCATGCTCGAATCTAATAAAAAAATATTCAGAAACAGGCAAAATAAATCAGTATACATTTTAAGGCATTAATTATGCTAGATCTCATTACCTACCAAATCTTATGATGTATTAAGTAATGTTAAAATTCCATAGACAGAAAATTTGTGATGTCACCCGGCAGGGTTACTAGGGAAAAAGCAAAAAAGTATTTTAAATCTGTACTTTTGTATTTTTCTAGTTTATCGTATGGTTTTAGTCTATGAGTTCTTATGAGAAATTCTATAAGAAACTCATCTAACCAGTGGTGTGAAGATTGTTACAGTGAAAGGTACTTCCTACAGCTCTAAAAATGAGGTTGACACATTTAAAAATAGCAAAAAAGTTAAAACGTCAGATGGCCGTTATTAGGGCCAGGGCTAGCTTTATTTTTTATTGGTTGAAAGGGATGCTTGTAGCATAGCCTGCCGAGAAAATTTCAAATTTGGAATATCCATGTAAAACAGTTATATTTCATTACCTTCTTCGATAGCAATCAGATCCAGCAAAATAATGGGCAGGGTT